>JAKSZP010003586.1:0-18513 GCA_022478985.1 Massospora cicadina | reverse complement strand
CCCAGTGTCCAGGATAGCTGTGACCCGCACTCCTTTAATAACAATTTCCAATTTCGTAAAGGTTCTACCCAAGTTGGGGGAGGGAGTGAGGACCTCTTTAACTTGAAGAGTAGAGGCAAGTCTTTTGGCAGTTTCAGGGTATCTCTCTTGGATTGATTGCAGGGGATGAACACAAAGGGTAGATCGGATCAGTGTGGCAATGAGCTGGTCAGCATCACTGGCAGTGTCAATAACCTCAAAAGCCCTCAATACTTTATTGGAGATCTATTAATGGGGTCTCTTAGGCATATCCTCTCTCACCATGTTCAACCTATCAGGTACCTCCACTTCACATGGGGCTCATAGGACATAATGACCAACATCTTCACAACCCCCCCCTCAGATTCGTCATCAGAGGGGTTATCAATGCACGTCAGGGAGTCCATTGGTTAAGGAGTTAAGTTCATAGCTTCAATAGTTATAGGAGAGACCCTGTGGGACGCTCATCTACCCTTTTAGCTTTTTGAGGAGATGCTTTAAATGTTGCAGGTCTACATTTAGCCTTTGATGTAGAGATTTAGGCTCCCCCATGCTATCAGTTTTGGACTAGAGATGGCCAAAGAAGCGGGTGAAGAGATATAGGTAGCGTCTTAGAAGGATGATATTATGAAACCACCTGAGAAAACCGCTCGTAAGAAAATGAGGGGAGAGGCAAAGTGTCAGGGAAAGTGGAGCGCAGGTGGTCACTAGAGGGAAAGACACAGGCCAAAGGTGATACAACAAGGCAAGGTGACCCAACAAAATAAAGAGACGTCCTAACCAGTCAATATTGTGTTTCCATATAAATCTTTGGAGAAAAACGCACACCAAACAGGCCACAACCATTAGGGACAAGAGGCCCTGAGAGCTGGGAAGGGTGGCGTAGGATCCAAGGAAAAGGCCAGAAAACAGGAGGAGGCGGAGCTAGCTTAATAGGTGGCGGAGTGGGTGAAGGGCTCAAGTACAGCAGGGGGTGCAAACCAGAGCGGAAAACGAACTCCAGCCATCACAGAACTTCAGAGAAGTATATTTTTATCAATAAAAAAATTATACAGAAAATTGGCCCAAAAATTACTAGACTTTATTAGGGTGATTAGAATATCTGAGAAAAGCAAAGACTTTCTCATCTTGGGACTTAGTTTATAGGGGGTTGCTTCACAAAAATTCCAGTGGTTATTGGAATCTGATATGAGCTACAAATTCGTCATATTTTAACAAAATCAAATTTTTTCGAATTTGGCCAGATTTCGTAACCTCATATCTTGTGATTCTCTGGGTCTTGAGTTTGATTCCCCCTGAGCTTTTTCCTCAAATAAGCCGTTTTTCTCAGCCCTGGCTGGAAAATCCAAAAACCAATTTTTTGTCAATGACCTTAGATAGGTCATTGGTGACCCTTAAGGGTTCTGGTCTCTTATCAAGGGCTTGTTGGACTTGGCTTTAGATGGGCTTTTAATTCCAGGAAATATGTCACTAGCTGTGACATCACCCTCTGCTCTTGGACGGGGTTCTACACCACCTGAGGGGACATTGGCCAAGGCAAAGCTCTTGTGGGGAGTGGGTAACTTCATGGCAGCTAAAGAGGCTTGGGTGGCAGGTCCTGCGGCATCTGGGAATCTATAATGGAAGTCATGAATTAGGTCCTGAGCATTGGTCATGTCCCAATAAGATACCCAGCTGTTCTCTGTCTCATCATATCCTTTCCAGGACACCAAGTATTGCAGGCGGCGCCGGGATAGGCGAGAAGCAAGAATGCATCAATCTCATATTGGGGTTCACCATCCACTTTCACGGGATCTGTTTGAGGTGGCATGGGGCCATTGAAGGGGTTCAGGAGGCATTCATATAAGGTGCTGAACACTTTGATTGAGGGGGGTAAGTCAACCTGGTAAGCTGATGGGCCAACTTTCTTGAGGATATTGAAGGGTCCAACACGCTTAGGACCTAACTTGCGGCAGGGTTGCTTCAGGTGATGATTCTTGGCGTTGACCACGACCAAGTCACCAGGCTTATACTAAGGTCCTTCACGGCGCTTTTGGTCAGCATATGCTTTGTAGATCCTCACAGCGTCAACGAGATGGTCCTTCACTGCCTGATGTATGTCCCTGAGCTCTTTAAAGCGCTCACTGGCAGCAATGATGGTGGACTCAATCCGTGGACTTAGGTTGAAACTGGGTTTTAACCATAGTTTGCAAAGAAGTGGGAAGTGCCTGTAAGCATGGGTAAGGTTATTATAAGCGAATTGCGCCAGTGGGAGGTGAGAGGACCAATTTTTATGTTCAGCATTGGAATAACTACGCAAGAATTGCTCCAAACCTTGGTTCACCCTCTCCGTCTGCCCATCTTACTGGGGGTGATAGCTGTTGAGCGGCAGGGGCGGATGCTGAGAATGGAATGCAGGGCTTCCCAGAACTGAGCGGTGAATTGTGGGCCCCAATCACTGATAATCTCCTTTGGGAGACCATGTAAGCAAAAGATGTGATCTATAAAGAGGCGGGCTGTCTCAACTGAAGTAATGGTGGTGTTGCAGGGGATGAAGTGGGCCATCTTTAAGAAACGGTCCACAACAACCATTAATGCATCCTAACCCTGGGACAAGGGAAGTTCCACAATAAAATCGACAAACACTGATGTCCAAGGGCCCTCAGCAGCTTTAAGGGGAACAAGCAATCCAGAACTTTTCAGTCAGCATGGCTTTGACCAGTTTCACATCAAGCAGGATTTTGTGAATTTTGCCACATCAGTGGCAATACCTTTCCAACTGTAAGAGCGGCGGACCAACTCAAGCGTCTTGTCCTTGCCAGGGTGGCCAGCAGTTGGAGGGTCATGAGCCTCACGGATCACTTACTCACGCATGGGTCCAGGAGGTAACACCACTTGCCTTGATGGAGTATGACCCCATCCATCAACTGGTAGCCTTTATCTAGGGATTCGACATATCTATGGCAGTCCTGCTTAATCTTATCATAGTCATCTGACAGAGGTTGGGACAAACTAACACGGGAAGGGGTGTCTGCTTCACCTTCCAAAGGTTCCATCATTAACAGAGCGAGGGGTTGGACAGTGGGCTCTCCTTCACCAGTTCCGGATTAATCAACACCTGGGTATTGTGGGCGTCAACTAGTGCTGGGTCAGGTGCTAGGACAGGGTTCCGGGATAGAACATCAGGTATAATGTTATGGGTACCCTTAATGAAGTCATATTTTAAGCAAACACTGACATGATTTCTTACCACCGGAACTGGCGAGGGGATAGCTTCTTGGGGGCGCGGTAGTACATCAATGACTTGTGGTCAGTACGGACAGTAAATGGCCACTTAGACCCATGCTTAATGGTGGCGCCAGTATTGTACTACCTCAACAACTGCAAGGAGTTCCTTATCATATATTTCTTAGTTGAGCTGCACCAGGGTCATTTCCTTAGGAAAGTAAGCAACAGGCTGATCCACTCCATCCTCCCCCTCTTGTAGCAGAGCATCTCCCACCGCAAAGTTGGAAGCATCAGTGGAGACAATAAAGGGGCGGCTGGGGTCTGCATGTACCAACGTCGGGCTTGACAATAGTATAGACTTGACGGCGTGGAATGCAGCGTTGCATTCATTGGTCCAATTAAAAACTTCTTCCCTAAAGCGGTGTAGAGAGGGGAGGCAACTTCTGAGAGCTGAGGAGTGAATTTATTGAGGAAGTTACATGTCCCAAGGAAGTTGTGTAATTCCATGAGAGATGAGGGGTAACCCAATCGCGGATAGCTGCTTCCTTATCTGGGGCAATCATGTGACCATGGGATAAGATAATTTCTCCTAAGAACTTGACCTTGTGTTGGAAGAACTCACACTTGGTAGCTTTAACTGTAAGGTTTGCCTGTGAAAGTCTCTCCATGACAGACACAAGGTGGCGGGCATAAGATTTTGAATCTGGGGAAAAGACCAGTATGTCGTCCATGTATGCAATTGCACAAGTACCCATAAGGTCTCCCAAGACAGCATCAATGAGCCTCTGAAAGCAGGCGGGAGCGTTCTTCAAACCAATCGGCATAACCCTGAACTGGTAGATACCTTTCTGAGTATGAAAAGCGGTCACCCATTCCTGGCCTTCTTTAATGCGGATCTGGTTGAAAGCGTTGAGACAGTCAAGCTTGATGAACACCCTAGCCTTCTCCACATAGCGGGAAATCTGTTGCTCCAGAGGGAGAGGATGGGGGTCAGGCACTGTTACGTTGTTTAGATCGCCATAATCAACGCAGGGACGAAGTGAGCCATCAGACTTCTCTACAGACAGGAGGGTGGAGCACACATGTGAGGATTTCTTAAAGATTTGACCCTTAGAGAGCATGTCGTATACCCAAGCTTCCAAGAAAGCCTCCTCCCTCAGGGACAAGGGGTAAATTGAGGAGGATATCTTGACGAGATCCACGGTCAACTTAAACTCAAAATCAAACTTTGTGTTCTCAGGGAGTGTTTGGGCCTTTGCGGGATCAAACAGATCAGCAAATCCAAGGATGCATTCTGGCAGAGTAAGTGTTGGGGTCAGGGCGTCAGTAGGTTGAATAGAGGCTAGGCCCATCTTTGGAGAGGGTTTTACTTTCTGGGGAGCACCGTGGCGCTCTCATCTAAGCAAGGAATGGTAACCGTGACTCCACCATGAAATTGTGCATACATGGTAGAGTCAGGAGGTTAGTGGCAATGTCAAATTGGCGCCACCAGCCAAACTCTAAAATAACAGGGTATAGGAGGTTCTTTATCAATGAGAAGCTCTCAACAAAGTAAACATCACCTGCAATGAAAGGAACAGGTGTTAACACACGATAACATGGAATGGTTTGAGATGCACATTTTTCACAAACTGACCAACTCCCAGGGGTAGCTCCAGGGCCTCTGCTAACTCTTGACGGATGAAGTTTTTAGTTGCACCAGTGTCCACCAAAGAGAGTGCTTGAAAGCTCTTTCCTGCAGACGAAAAAGTAGCCATGAACAAGAAGTAAGCAGAGGAGGTTTATTTCACTCAGAGCCAAGGGATGACAGGATGGCTCCAAGCCCAGAGGACGGCATATAATGTGGAGTATTCCCTAAAATATTTTTTCCCATATGACTTCACATTGCCATAAAGTTGTCTACGGGACTTAAATGGTGTGGGGTAGCTTAATGCTCTATGTTTGGCGGGAGGAAGACTTTTAACACATGAGACTACACCAGTCAGGACAGCCAAGCTTTTAATGGGGTCAGCCCGGCTATCTCTTCTTCAATCATCCTCTCATGGATCTCTACTCGTTTCTGGATGGAGTCCGCCACAAGAGGTGACTCTGGTGTGATAGGAAAGAGTTTTTCAATTGGGCCAACTGGGATGACAGGTTGGACAGAAGGCATAGGTTCAAAAACGGCAACGGTAGGTCTGTCCCTGGAGGAAGTGAATTCTCTGAATCAAATGGGTTAGACTTACTAAACCCTCTACATTTGAGGGCAAAATTGAGGGGTACTCCGTGGGGCGCAGCGGTGCAGGGCCAGTAGTGAGGGGACCCCCACCTATGACGGAGGTTTCAGTCTCACCTTCCAGCGAGATCACTGCTTGTTCCAAGTGGTACTGTGAGAGTACGGAAGTAGGGCATTCTATAATTAGGTTGGAAGTGTCCTTAACGGCCAGTGTCTCAGTTGGATATGTCACCAATGGATCAGTTACATGTTGGTGCCCCATAGTGATGGAGTATTAAACTTATAGGATCTGAAGTTCAGCTGTACAATTAGGCTTGGTGGCACAGAGGCTGATAGACAACAGGAATTCAAGGATGGAGCATGTCCCAGATAAGGAGGGGGGAGAGTTATCCCATATGCCAAGGGAAGCACCAGTATTATCTATGGACTTGCGTAGAAAGTCCATTTTCAACTGTTTAATAGATTCCAACCTTGATGCTCGCTCTTGAAAAAGGTGCAAGTATTGAGCTGTAGTGAGGTCTCCTTGGGACAAGTGTAAAAAAGAGTTGTAGTCCTCAAAGGTATCAGGGGGATACTCGCATGTCTTGACAAAGGTTTCCAACGCTGGGAGATCTTCCAGGAGGAATCTATTATTCCCATCTGTGGAGAGTAACCATTAGTGATCTCCCTCTGAAATCTCACAGAGCATCAGCTGGAGGAGGAGGACGTCAGCTAAGTCATTGCCTTAAACTTCTGGCGGGCCCTAAGTCTGGACAACGTGTTGAAGATCTCATTTTTAAATTTGGAATCGCGTGAAAAAAGTGAAGAGTGAGACCAGTAGTGGCAGGTACTGCACACTTTATGAGCAACTTGATTGAAGGGAGCCGTGCAACACCCTCAGCATACCCTTTGAGGAAGATAACCAAGGCCAGAAGGGATACAAAAGTACTAGCCTTGTGGATCACTTCAACGGGTGACAACTCTAGGTTCTGATTAACTCTAGCCACCCAACAGTAGAAGAAATTCACAAAAAAATCCAGGTTTTCTCAGATAATGTCAGGGAAACTGGAACGCAAGAGGTCACTGGAGGGAAAGACACAGGCCAAAGGTGATACAACAAGGCCAGGTGACCCAACAAAATAAAGAGACGTCCTAACCAGTCAATATTGTGTTTCCATATAAATCTTTGGAGCAAAACGCACACCAAACAGGCCACAACCATTGGGGACAAGAGGCCCTGAGAGCTGGGAAGGGTGGCGTAGGATCCAAGGCAAAGGCCAGAAAACAGGAGGAGGCGGAGCTAGCTTAATAGGTGGCGGAGTGGGTGAAGGGCTCAAGTACAGCAGGGGGTGCAAACCAGAGCGGAAAACGAACTCCAGCCATCACAGAACTTCAGAGAAGTATATTTTTATCAATAAAAAAATTATATAGAAATTGGCCCAAAATTCTTAGACTTTATTAGGGCGATCAGAATATCTGATAAAAGCAAAGCCTTTCTCATCTAGGGACTTAATTAATAGGGTTTTGCTTCACAAATTTTCCAATGGTTATTGGAATCTGATATGAGCTACAAATTCGTCATATTTTAACAAAATCAAAATTTTTCGAATTTGGCCAGATTTCGTAACCTCATATCTTGTGCTTTTCTGAGTCTTGAGTTTGATTCCCCCTGAGCTTTTGCTTCAGGTAAGCCGTTTTTCTCAGCCCTGGATGTCAAATCCAAAACCCATTTTTTTGTCAATGACCTTAGATAGGTCATTGGTGACCCTTAAGGGTTCTGGTCTCTGCCCCAAGGGCTTGTTGGACTTGGATTTAGAAGGGTAGTTAATTCCAGGAAATATGTCACTAGCTGTGACACAAAGAAACGACTGCCTTCATCAAAGGCTTTGAGCTGAAGACAAAGGGGAGCTATGCTCCACCACGGCCTATATCTCTCAGGCTATCTTCACGGGATGGAGAAGCATTTTGTGGTGGCAATTCCGCAAAAGCAGGTTTCTAGAGGGAGATAGCCATAAAACAGGCTAGAGTGTCGGAGTGGATGCTTGCCTCAGAGCTTCTTATGTAGGGTCAAAGTCATAGATGTCAGCCATTACTAGCAAGGCCTCCTTGATATCTAATACATTTTATAAAAAAGCGCTTAACTGGAGAGATATGCATCGCCAAGGAGGGATGAGACGCTACTCCAGCCAATTTAGCTGCAATGGAATCAACTAATGGTAGCATTTTAGTGAGCAGGAGAGGTTGGGCTGCACTGTAAAACCAATCACCAAAGTTGGCAGCTGATTCTCCTTAAATAGACTTAGGCACATAAATGCCTGTTTTTTTCCTATACAAGCTCTGCATGGATCAAATTCCTCAATGAGCGCGTTTTTTACTTCTGCATAAGTTTTAAGGATGGCCATATAAGGTACCATCACCTTTTAGGCAAAGCAACTGAGACAGGGAGTATATGATTTAGTTTTTGGGTATCAGTTGTTCTTCCATAACAGTCTCATAAATAAAGAAAAATTTAGAAATGATACACTCACCTGTAGTAAATTTAACTCTGAAAGAAAATTTGAAGATTGTCATGAAACTAACCAGATGGATTCCTTCCAATAATATCAGGACTAGGGATGTCAGTTAGTTGAATGTGATTTCCGGCTAATTAGCTAGTTTGATATTAACTAATGTTATATTATTAATTGAGTTTAGGTTTGGCAAAATCTGTGCTCAACACTGAAATGCCAATTTGAGGATCGATGTGGGAATTTTCAGCGGAAAGCTGATGAATCTGTTACCATCCATTTGAATAAAATTCCACTGACTAATTTGGAGCACCAGCGACTTATTCCAAGGATGCTCAAAAGTTTAATTATATTAATCATATTTACAATTGACTGACAACTAGTGCTGAGGATGGGTCAAACTAATTTAGATAAATTGGTGAATAGAAAAGCGGATTGAGAGAGAATCATTACCAAAAATAACCAAAAATTCATTAAAGTGCCAGCTTGGATAGCCGAGGGGTTTATAGGCAAAGTAGCTGTGGTATAAATAGTTATTCTTCCCTCCAAATAAAGATCTATCTCCCATTAGATTTTAGTTGTTAGTTGTTTGTCAGCCAGATTAAAGGAAATTGTGATTGTAGATACCTGACGTTGGCATGAGGTGATGCGCCTGGAGTGGCTGATGCTGCCAGTTTAATACCTCAGCCTTAGAGGAACAGGCCGGAACCTGGCCAACTGACCACCAATGACAATGCCAACCAGCTGCCAACCCTAAGGGGTTCAGCGTGGGAGTGCCTTGGTTGCCCAGGATGGGGGCAGGACTCTCTGGGGCATGCCTAATAGGTTGGATAAGGGTCAGGATAGTGGGGCAGTGTGGGAGCGCCTTGGCCACCCAGGATGGGGCAGGATTTACTGGGGCACACCACAGGCCCGGGGCTAAGGTGAAGTTGTTGTTCTGCTGTGTTGGTGGGTTTGACGCAGACTCCTAAGAGGTTGATAATCCTATGAAGGCAAAACGGCAAAGGGTCAACCAGTCTTCATACTGGTTGGTCCGGCACACTAGTGGAGCCCACAGTTGGTTTCTGATAGATATAAATGGAACAGCCTCATGAGAGTCTTGGCAAATGCGATGTTCAATGTGCTTTAAGTTGAGACAGTGTGCTGACTAGCTGCTGGGCTAAAGCATCTAGCTGGGGTTCAGAAGCTGCGGGAAGGTTTTGAGGGTTATTTACCCCAACACTCTCTATTTTTAATAGTGTTTTGTTGTGTACTAACCCCTGTAGTTAACATCACTTGTTTGTTTTTAGGCTTTTGTTATGCTCGCTGGTGCATTTTTGCACCTAAATTTTCAACAATAATTTGCAGGAGAAGTAAGATTCTCTACTGATGTAATAATGATTCAGGGGATTTGGCAGACCACTTATACCTAATATAATACTTGTGAATTAAATTAAAAATTAAGTTTTTTAAGTTTTTCATTAGTTGCAGCAATAGGGTCAAATACGAACCCTAGTAATATGTCACTGCTTAGTAATTAAACATTATAAGGCTTGAAGTGTGAGGGCTAAGAAACTCATAATAACTTACAAGCATCTGAATTAGGTAACATGGGTTTTGGCCTATCTGAACTCTTGAATCTCAGCTTTCTTCAAAAGAATGGCTGATGGAAGGTCAATACTGGTTAGGTCAAGTCCGTTAGGTAAAGACTCAATATACTTAACCTATTCAATTGGCAGAAAAATATTTGCAATTTGTGGGACCCCTTCCAACCCTATAAAAGGGGGTGGTCTCCGCATAGGTGCATGAATTAAACTGGAAGTGGGTCTGGGAGGAACCTCAGACAGACACTCCTGATTCCGCCACATGGTCAGTGCAATCTGACTAACTGAACTCGTGTTATTTGCACATGAAGTATGAAAATGTATTACCCCAATTCAAGGGGTTCCACCAAGTATTGGCCAGGGTCTTTTGGCTTATAGTATTGTTATTTACCTCTAAAACGCTCTTCTCATAATAATGGATTTGTAGATTATCTGACATCATCCATTAATAAGGCATATATTGTGTTTGAAAAAGGATAGTGAAAAAGCGATTGCACGGGCCATAAACCAGATATTAGATAACATCATGGAATTGGCTATCACAACTCGTGCAGTTAGACCTGTGTGATGTCCATGAAATAAGGCAATGCGTTTGGTTTTATTTGAAATTAATTTTCCATAATATTGTTAACGTCCCCCCGCCTCTAATTATATTCCCAAGTGGTGGAAAGGTCCAGCTGCCAGCTAAGTAGTGAAGGGAAGTTCTAATGGGGTAATTGGTGATCTTCGCCTCCTAGGTCTGATGAAGAGTCTTAATGTTATGCTAGTATGCTGACTCAAGGTGGATGGCGTCCAATGGGTCTGGTTTTTCCCTAGGAAATAATTTTGAATTTTCTAGCATTAAGTAATGCGTTGCTTATGGAAAATTATTCTTGTCTTTTCTCATATATGCGAGCATCATGGTTGCTGGAGATACCCACCACACACTCATCAACAAAATTCATCATTTTGTTTATGGTTGGCCATAGACATCAATTCCATTGATGAGGGAATTTGTATTCCAGATTAGAGGATCAATACTAAAATTAAATAGTAGGGGGCTTAGAGAACCCATTATCTGAGTCCCCTTTGTGGAAAACTAGGCTGTTTAAAAAACCTGCTCCATGCACAGCCATGGTGGCTGACTTTGTGAACAACATCACTAGTTTATAAACCTATTTGTAATTTAAATTTTAAAGGAAACCCTGAGATAAGTCCGCTTCACCCTGTCATATGCCTTCTGTTGATATAAAAAGACAAGCGCTCCAGACGGTTTAGATTGGCAGACATTTGCAACTGTGCAAATATTGTCCCATAAGAATCTTCTTAGGACAAATCCATATTGTGATGGGGATATCACATCAGTTGCAATTTCCCATAGTCGTTTGACCATAATTTTAATAAATACTTTAGTGTAAGTATTAGTTAGGAAGATTGGGCGCCAATTGGATAGGTTTAGTCTATCTTCTTTTTTTAATTTAGTAACAGTGTATGTTTCCTTGCCTTTAGATAGAAGGAATGTTTCCATAATGCACTTGTTCATGGAAGCCAAAAGAATATTGAAAATTTTATTAAAATATTTTTATAAAATTAATAGGGAAACACATCAGGTACAGGTCATTTCCCTCGTGTTGCACCATGCACTGCTTCCCATAATTCCTCAAATGATATCAACTTGTAAATTCTATTTAAGGAATATGACCATGGGATGTACACTTCCAATAAACATCAACAACATAACACCAAGAAACCATAATGGCACCCCAGGGGAGCCAAAGTTACCTCCTGTTGCCAGCATGACTGCCAGTTGAAGGAAGGATAGAGTGTCAGAGGAGGCCTGGCAAAAACCAAAAACGAATGAAGGAAAGGGTCCAATAAGAGGAACCAGATGGGGAACCAGGATAACACCAACCGGTGGAGGCGGAATGGCAGGTGGCCAAAATAGCCAAGCCTGGAAGTGATCCATAAGGTGATATTGGAAGCGATGTACAGCTTCATGGAGGATTGGAGTAGTGCCAGAAAGAGCTTAAAGGACAATATTGTGGATTGTCCATAACGATATTGCTACAATTAATACACAGAGAGAGGGATGGATAGGGGAGGTCATAGAAAGGCGAAGATGTTCTTAGACAGGTGAAAGTCTGTACACGCTCCTGGCAAAAGAGATGCATAATATCCTGCCATATCTCCTGTAAGGGGCAATTTTACAAGTAATGGATTAAAGACCTGTATTTACAACACACAATGCATGAAGACTAAGATGCATTGGACCGCTCAGCAGTGCGGTACACCTTTCTCAAGGTTCTCCACACATGTGCATCAATCTGGGGTTGTAACAGAGGATGGGGTGCATACCTTCAAATGTCCTTTGGGGTCTCCAGAGAGTACAGGATGTCCAACTTGTCAAGGTAGTCCACACGGGCAAGATGGCGGACATTGGAGTACCAGATTGTTTAAAAAGACTTGCCCACGGACTACTTGCTTGAAACGGGGAGTAGGGCGACCCCTCTGGGCGGTGTGGCCGCTGATGCTGATTCTCCACTCAGAGCTCATCAAAGAGAGGAGAATTCATTCAAAGTAGGTGGCGTCCCATGCGGGCCTGCAGCAGAGGGATTAGAGGCCATATAGTTGAATAATAATGGAGTGGTTAGGATTATGGAGGCAAAGGGCGTGAAAAAATTGGATCAGGCTGCGTGTGACCAGCGTTGGTCTGAGAGTGTGGGGTTGAGGACTTCAGCGATCCATGTGCCAAGTATTTTAATGACATATACCTCATAGTTGAGCAGGCCCATACCACCACTATGGCGAGGGACAAACATGACATCCAGGCGTATCAGGGGTGGGCGTCCTGACCAGAGCCATTCTTGTAGGAGGGCATACAAAGAGGTGAATAACGAGGGAAAAAGCGATGGCATGAACCACAGACCAAACTTTTGACTTGAGCATAGAGTTGGCAAACTCAACACAGCCTGTGAGATTAGTCTGGTGGGCTCTGAAAAGAGGTGATGCGCTTTTTAACATTGTCTAGAATGTGGTGCTCCATTACAGATGAGGCATACCCTCCCACCTACAGCCACACTCCCAAATGGTGCACCAGACCAGCAGTGGGTCTTGACATAAAAGGGAGACCAAGCGAGGCGTTATGGGGTGTCTAGGGCAAGAAAACCAGAGACTTAGCTACTGGAGCAATCTGACTAAGGGGCGTCAGTGAAAAGCGAGCTTGTATTGGCCAAGGAGATAATTCAGTTTCATAGCATTAAGGGTGGCGTTATTGACTGTTGGGACCACGGGTGTCATACTACGTATCTCTTAATTGTTGAGGCCAGGGGACACGAGCTCCTAGGTGTTAGATTATAACTTTTTTCTTCTCTTGGATATGAAGTCTTTTTCCAGATAATTTGTCTGGAGAGGTAATGTCAAATGAGTGATGTCAAATTTCTAAGAAAAGATGGAAAAAAGAGAAAAATTTATTTGCTTTGAATTGATATTATAAGGGAAATCAGCGATGTTACCTGATCTATTACTAAATGGTCCAAGATAAGATCTATAATGGTCTTAAATTAGGGATTCTGTAGCAGGCTTAGTAAATTGGCCAAATAGGATATGATCGCCGCATAGTTCAGGATTAAACCCCGAGATTAAGAGGTTTTGGACGATTAAGATTTAAAGGATTAGGTGAGGAACATCCCTTATATTAATAAGGCTCTAAATTTACTGGGGTTTATCCTCATTACTTTTTTCAGCTTTTTTGATAAATTAGGTTTAGTCCCCATCATCTACCTCATCCGAATATTTGATTTGGGCAGGAAACCTGACAACACCCCCATCTAGATCCTGATGTAGGGGGGGACGGATGGAGAAAGAAACTCTAGACGCAGTTTACATTGTACCATGAACAACCTCTAAAATTGAGTGTTTATTACCCTGCTTATTTATGGCTTTGTAAGGACCCATCCAGTTAGTACCCAATTTTGTTGTCATAGCCTCCAGACCGGTGGTGTATAAAAGGGCTAGATAACCCGGTTGAAAGGTGTGCAGGGGTCATGCTTACCATTAAAAAATTGATTTCTCTACTAGGTGTAGAAGATAGGCTGTTGGAAGCCAAGGTCTGATTTTGGATAATTTCATTTGGCTTTACTTCACATAGTGACTTCAGAGGCTTTGGGAGAGGCTTAGTAAAGCATAGCCTGTACTTTAGAAGGCAGATAGGGATTTCTGCCATATAACACTTGGAAAGGCGACGTCTTAGTTAATTAATGATAGCTGATTCTATAGGACAGAATTGCATTAAGAAAATATTGGGGCCAATGAAGGGGGTCAGTCATAGCCATTTTCTTGAGGGTTGCAGTTAGGGTACCATTGTCCCATTCTACCATTCCATTGGTTGAAGATGGTAGGGGATGGAGAATACCTGTGTGGTTCCCAACAGATCGGCTAAACCTTTTATCAGCGTCATTCAGAAATTTTGCCCTATATGGGAAAGATTGATGTTAGGGCACACATGTTGGGTGATAATCTAATTATACAAAAATGTGGCAGTAATTTTTTCCAAAGCTGAGGGTAAAGATACTTCTTAAATCCTCCTAGTTAAATGCTTCACGGCTAGAAGGAGGAACCAATGACCATTAGAAGATTAATGAGAGGTCCCTCAACATCAATGCTAATGGTGTGTAAGGGTTACCAGGATGGAACCACTGGATGTTAAGATTGGGGATTAGGTCAGGCCTGACTTTTGCATACTAAGAAAGACTCTATACATTCATTACTGAAACAAGAATTCCTTCCCAATAACATTGAGTTTTAAACCACTGGTAAGCTTTCCAAAATTCTTCATGGCTGACTTGCTGATGTCCCTCCAATATGACATCAGTTTGAGCTGAAGGTCATACATAGGTCACACAATTTTTAGACACAAGTTTACACAATTGGCCGTTATTGACTTGAAGATTTGCCGATTTCTTAGCTAACTCTTTCTGAAGGGTTTGGGAATTCATACTTCCATAAATGTGATTGTGTTAGGAGGTCATAGAGTCGACCCTTTTCAGGATCAGTTAGTTATTATGGGAAGCCAAGATAGGCAATCCACTTTTTGGTGTATGGGTCCTGGTCGGTGGATAATATACAATTCATAGTACTGAAAGTTTAACGCCCATCAGGCAATCTCCCATCGGGGTCCTTCATTTGCTGTAGCTTTCACAAAAAGGCGTGATCAGTGATTATGATGAAATTTTTCCTATACAAATGAAGTCAGAAATTCTTAATAGCCAGTAGAACTGACAAGCATTTGCGTTCTGTAATGCTAAAGTTGCGTTTGGCTTTGAAAAAGGTCTTGCTATAGTAAACGATAGGATGTTACATTAAATTTTTGTCAAGTTGAGATAGTATGGCTCCAATGGCTATATTGCTAGCATTGGTAAAGAGGAGAAAGGATTTATCAAAATTTAGGTGAATAAGTTCTGGAGAATGGGAGAGAGAGATGCGTAGAAGGTCAAAGGCCTGTTGTTGCTCTTCCTTCCACTAAAAGGGTATCCCTTTTTTCAGTAGATACACTAGAGGCTTGGAGGTGTCTGCAAAATTTGGTATAAACTGGTTATAATATCTCACCATCCCTAAGAAAACTGTACATTACTTAGGGATTTAGGGTGGGAGATTTTTGAAATGTTCAGGATCCTGTCGTTCATCAGGACTACTTCAGCTTTGCTTACCTTATGACCCAAAAAATCCATTTTACTTTGGAAAAAACATTTTGAAGGCTTTAATTTTAACAAAGATTGCTGTAAATGCTGAAATATTTTCATGAGGTGGTCTAGATGTTTGGTAAATTATCAAAAAATGGTTATATTGTTAAGGTAAACTATCACATAGGAGCATTTTAAATTGCCTAAGAGTCTGTCAATGGCGCGTGGAAGGCAGCAGGGGCTTTACATAACCCCTGAGGCATTTGAGTGGGTTTATTTAGTCCTTCACTTGATATGAGAAGGCATTTTTCACGATCTACCAGTGACAAGTCAAGTTGCCAGTACCCGCTGGCAAGATCAATAGCCAAGTAAAAGTGAGACCCTGACATTAAGTGTAAGTAATCATCTATACGTGGTGAAGGATAGCTGTCTTTATGTGTGATAGAATTGAGGCGGCGATAATCCATGACAACACGGTGGCCACCATCCTTCTTCCAAATTAAAAAGAGTGGGGAAGCCCATGAGCGTTTAGAAGACACTAATAAACCGGCCTTGAACAGTCGCTGTAACTCTAAGGCCACTTGAGCTTCCTCCACTTTGGATTTTTGGTATGGCTGGGGTTTTGAATGGAGGGTGAGCCTCAGTCTCGATTTGATGAATTACCTTGGACATTATCCCATAACCACTTGATCCTGAGGAAAAAATATCGTTATGCTCCTCAAGAAGGTTTTTGAAATTCTGGTGCTCGTTAGGGGTAAAACGATCACCATCCTGCTTTTGACTAGAGCTATGGTGGGTTAGGAACTAATCTTAAATCCTGTAATGAGATAAAACAACTCACATCGGCTAAATTCTTAATGAGAAATAGTTTTAAATAAGTGATAGGGGCATGCAGAGAGACTTATAGGGTATGAATCATTAAATTCCCTAATAAGATAGAGATATAGTTCCCATAAGTGGGATCCAAAAACCCTAAGCAGGTCAACGCTTTGTTAAGTAAGGGTTTGGGTGTCCACTTAGCTCCAAAATTTGATTAGGTGGGGTGAGAATCTGGTTCCCTGTATCCACAATAACTTGTGAGCCGGAGGGTATTGTGACAGGATGTGGGGCGTATAGAAGGATCACTTCTTAGGCATCTACCACCTCCAGGGGTAACTTAGTTTCCCCCCTAAGAATTAGCATTTAACTTTGCAAATGGAGGACGGTAATTTAGGTGGCATGTCTGTTTTTTGGGGCTCCTTTACTTTTGATGGGGAGTTCAGATATTAACGGAAAACAATACTTTAGTAAGGTAGGTACTTTTCCTTATGTTTGATTATGCAATTGAATTTTAGCATCAATTGGACCCAAAATTAGCAAATCATAAGTATCATTCTCTAGCGAAATGGCGGGGGCAGTGATTTATAGTTTTATGAATCAAAGGAGTAAGGCGGAATACACTCCAATCGCCTTAGTAGACTGACTACCTGCCATCCCATATTCAGCATTATGGATCAAGTCTAGAGCCATTTTTATCTTTTGGATAAGTTGGAAGGAATTGAATATTAACTGGGGAACTGGTGCCAAATATCACCAGGACTTTAACCTTATGTACAACTACCTCTACTCAAACCACCAAAGATCTGAACCGGGAATTGACAGCTAGTAAACTGTCATTAATGATTTGGAGTGAAGCAAGTGGAGGAATCTGGTGCGGCCTTGCTCTGGACTGTTCAATGCATTTGAAAAGTTTTATCTGCCAGTGCTTGGCTTCCCATAGAAGAGCTGACCGCCAAAATTTGTTCGGGTAACTGACCAACATAATAGTAAGAAAACTGGAGATTTTTATTTCCTTGAATAGAAGGGGTACGTCAGCTTCTACAGTTGTACTAACACAAAACATCCTGAAGATCTGGGAATAGAGCTAGAGCTAGAACAAGGGTCTTGAGACAATTGATTTCCATCAACCTAGGGAGCCACCTGCCCTATACTGACTGATCTTTTGCCAACTTATATTGAAGGATGCGGCAAAAGTCTACAGTGTGGTTGATTTTCATGCAATGGGTGCAGTATAATACAGGTTTAGGCGACTTGGGAGGTGTAATCTCTAGCACCTGGGGCAAAAGCTTGTTATTATTGATAAAACGAGTGGGCCCAGTAGGTATTTGTAGTTCAGTGGAATCTCCAAACTAGCTTCTTTGATATGTGTTAAAGCTATCTCAATTTACTCACTTTTGGTCAATTCATAGTTTGAAATTTAGTAAAAACAGCTCCACCTGTCATCACCTATTCATGTTACCTATGTCGATGTGTTTGATGCCTGCTGCCCCCACATGGGAAAATGGTGCGCCACCTCTAATGCTTTTAGCCATTGCTGAAATGCGTTTGGGATGGCTCAGTTAGCCCTCCAATTTTTTCAGGATGCTATGTCCCACCTAAGGACTTAGCCTTACATCTCGATTGAACCCATGCTGTGCCACGTTGCCCCATTGTGCTCCACCGGAGCAGCATGAGATTTGGCCTTTGGGTTGATTATGTAAGTTGATCCCCTATTCAGATAAAGCCATTATTGAAGAAGCCCAGGCTGTTATGAAGTCTGCAGGTTTCATTGACTTCCACCTCTTCGAGGGGTATTTTGATCTTGGCTTCCCAAATGAAGCATATGCTGCAGTAGCAGCTACCATCCCCCTGTTGTTCCAGGGAACCCCCATCCCAATTACCCGTACTCAGTTGCCCACTGATACCACTCTTGTGGTTCAGTTCGTGGGCCTCCCTGCCCACCTACCACCCAAAATTTTAATTGATAAAATTAGTGCTGGATTATCAGAATTTGGCTCCAATCCCATAATACAATTTGTGGTTCCCAATGGAGGCACCCACCTTGCAGGACCCTAATCTTTCATGACTATTCATCCAGTATCAACAGAAATAGCCCTCTCAATCCCCCCTTGCACCATTATCCCCTCTGTTTTGGACCATCCTTTTTGGTTCAAGTGGATGGAGGGCGTACCATCTGCCTTACCTGTTTCAAAATGGACCAATTGAAACGGCGCTGCCCCTCCATAACACAAGCCACGGCACCCACATCTGACTCTTCACATGATGATCCCATAGCTAATCCAATTACATTTTTTATGGGGCACCGTCCTTCTCCCCTCCCCCCAAGGTGGTAGCTATAGCAACACTGAATCAACCAACCAAAAATTACCTCAAAAAACCTCTTCTCCTGAACCCACCAATAAGGAGCCAGAATGGACTAAATTAAGTTCTAAACCATCCTAACCACCCGCCACAGATCATACATATGCAAATAAACCAATTAAATTTAACTAAAATTTATGGAAATATATGGTTGAGGTTAAAAAATT
>JAKSZP010003585.1:0-18587 GCA_022478985.1 Massospora cicadina | reverse complement strand
CAATGATAAGGCCAGGGGATGCCAACTGGGCACTAAACAGGGAGGGATGATTCCTCCAGATAAAAAAGGCTAGCAGCGGAGGTGATAGATTTCCGCTCTATATTGGGTGGAGAGAAGGTAGCGGATAGACAGTGTAGAATTTGATCAAGTTTAAGCAAGGGTACGTCAATCTCTAAATATGGAGCCAAGGCATTAAAAAGCTCTTGGTATATTTTTACAGCAGTGGTCAACGTTAAGCTTATGTCACATTCAGTTAAAACCCTTGTCTCAATTAACATATGGGCTTATGCTGAGAATCGATCAGCAAACTCAGTGAGGGTCTCATTATGTTGAAACCCAATAGTCAAAAACTCAGCCTTCCGTTGCGCCATTTTTGAAGTTCCTCCAAACAACCACAGCACAGTATCCTTCACTTTTTGATAGGTAATTGAACTGTTGGGAAGATAGCAAGTAACTTGGTCAGTGCTTCCAACATCCAGAGTGGACATTAGTAATTTGGCTTTATGCTGATCTGAAGCTCCTTCTACTGCAAACTCAAATCGTTCAAAGAATCCATGGATGTTTCTATTGTGATCAAACGGAGGCAGCTTGTCAATACAAAGTTCTTGCAGAAACTCCTTCTTTCATTTAAGCACAGCATCCAGGGCAAGCTTGAGTTTTGCATATTAAACAGTTGCCGTGTGTTGAAATGATTCCTTAGTAAATAAAGCTGGATATGACATGACTAGCGACTGAGGAACGCTTATCAGTCTATGTGATTAATCAAAGGGATTCCTGTAGTGAGCACCACTGTTATAAAATTGGCGTTTTTGTTGAGATACGCCATAATCAATATTGTGCAGGGTTTGACCCACTGAGCAATATGACCAATGATATGATGATCGTTGCCCTTACAACAAAAATAAACTTATTAAATAATTATGGAGCACTTGCTCCAACTATACTTCTTTATTACTATAATAAACACAACGGATCCTCCTGTCTCACTCGCAATCAACTTTTAACAACCAACCCCTTCTTGATCATCTCCTCTTGCTTGTATCATAGTGACTTCAGATTATACCACTTTCATGGCTTAGTAATTCACTTCTCCATATCTCATTGGTTCTGCCAATTCTTCATTTTTTAATTTCTCAATCACCTAATTTGAGGCGATTTCCCTAACAACCCAATATCGCCTCATTTCAAGGTGCTCAAATTGCCACAACTCATATCAAACTTGGCGGATTCCATCCATTCCGCCATAATGACTTAGGGCTTATTGTCCAGTCATATCAGAAACGTGACATATAATATCCAAACATGAGCTTAAGCTGAGGTTGCTTCCAACCCCAAGTGCTCTACCTTATGCTGGATAATCTTGTCAAGAGGGGGATATGTTAGAATTTCAGTTGACCGCATTATCCAACCTATTGACTGATTAATGAATTTGAAAAATAGTTACAATTGTATAGTCTCGTCCATGGTCGCCAATTTGAGAGATTATCATCAAGAATCATCCCTGATGACAATGAACATAACTTTAATGAGGGAACAACACCTGATAATCGAATTATTGCAATATATATTTTAGTATTTTGGCAGCATTTGCAGACTGACGAGATTATCATCAGGAATCATCCCCAATGATATTCAGTATAAATTAATGAGTGAACAACACCCAATAATTAAATTAATGAGAATCGTTCAATCAAAGGGATGGGTAGTTTCCAGAAACTACCTAAGTGTTCTAACGCCGGTGGTAAATGAAAGAATCTTCCTCAGCCAACAAAATTGGTTTTAAGTAATTAACACCAATAAATTGGTTGCTGAACAGCCAAGTATTATGTTGGCTAAGAAAATCAAGTCAACGATACCTGACGAGATTTGGTGCCTAACACTTGAGGGCCAAACCAGTATAGAAGAGCAAATAATTTCCAGCGGACAGTTGAAATGTTGTGTGTTGATTTTTATTATTAAACTAGAAAATATTCCCTAATAAAATTATATCAAAACTTGATAATAACTAAGATGTTTTACTTTGGTTGCTTAACATTACTCATTTAGATAAGAGTGCAAGGATCAGAGATCCTTAGGTTGTTGTCATCAAGTCTCTGCTTAGCTCTGCGAGAAGAGAATAGGTAAAGTGTTCCTTATAAGTACCAGAATATCTTTAAGATGAAGAAGCACCAGTCTAGCGTTAGAAAACTCACTCAACGTGGCTTTTAGACAATCAACTATAATAAAAGTCTTCATACTATTATTACACCAGTTTATACATTAATAAACAATCAACGTAACTATTCAAGAATCTGTGCAGTTGAAGTCAGGGCGCAGAAGCAAGCATATATCCAGCGGCTCATATCTTTACTTTCCTGTTTCCCATTACTTTCATAATAGGAGTACGGAAGGTCACAGTACAAGCACTTCTTGATGCTGGAGCAGCGGGAAACTTTATGAATCTAAGAGTGGCACACTCTCTAGACCTGAATACGGTGCTAGTTCCTTCTATATGAAGCGCTTCATTTCCACCAATAATCTGCCACACTCTCCAATGTTCAGTACAGTTCTTCATCCACAAATTTGGCTTCTGTGAACACTTCTCAGCTGTACCTGATTTAATATACCCTATCATCATGGGGGTAGGGTGGTGGTGTCACCAACAGGTAAACATCAATCTGGATCTTAGCTCTTTGTCTTTTGCCAATAAGAGATTTATTATGGAATTTCCACTAATTAAAACTCTCACAACAGAGCCCTCACTTAGCTATATTTCTTCCTCTGAGCTGCCTCCTTTGGACCTCCCCCAAGATTTTTCTGACTTCCTAGCCCACTATAAGGACGTCTTTTAATTGATACTTGCAACTCAACTTCCTAATCATTCAGAATATGATCTTTTCTTCCAGATAACAGTGCATCTTGTTAAGATCAACTGCAAGTTGTACCCTCACATGGAGGAAGCAGTCAAGGCGCTGGGCGTATGGTTAGATGACATGCTGGACAAAGGATGGATTATCCTGAATTCCTCCCCCATTGCCTCACCGGTTGTCTTTGCCCAGAAGGCGGATGGGACATTACACCCGTGCATGGACTATGGCCATGTAAACAATGTGACAGTTCCAGATCCATACCCCCTCCACTTGAAACAACCCATTGCCTAGGCCATTAATAATTTTGAGTCTTTACAAAGTTGGACTGATTAAAGCCTTTAACCAGGTGAGTGCAGGGAGGGCCAAGAGAGGCTCACGGCCATTAGGACAAGGCATGGGATATTCCAATTTTGAGTGATGCCATTTGGACTGAAGAACGCCTCAGAAACATTCCAACGATTAATTGATGATGTCCTGGAGGACCTGAGATTTATCTGTGCTGTCACTTATATCAATGATATACTAATCCATTCCCTAACTCATGAACATAAAACCAAGGATTTGGAGGCTGTAATGGCAGCCCTTCTCAAGGAAGGTCTCTTTGTCAAACTTCTAAATGCGAATTCTTTCAAGAGGAGTAAATTTTCTTAGGGAACCTGGTCCTTAAGGATGGTTATTATGTCACCCCTGTAAGCTGGAGGCCGTTCAGTCCTTGCCAACCCCTACCACCCAAAAACAATTTTGAAGCTTTCTGGTCACTGTGTTTTTCCTAAAGATTTTTTCTCCTGCGCTTGCTCAGCTGGAAGCACCCCTCCATCCACTGACAAGGAAGAATGCCCCTTTCAAATGGACAGAAGTTTGTCAACAGGCCTTTGAAGCAATCAAAACATTTTCCAGTCAGTGCCAGTCCTGTGGCATGCTAACATCCAAGCCATTCATCGTGGCATGTGATGCATCAGTTGTTGCAGTGAGAGTGATACTGTTTCAAAAGCATGAAGGGATGGAGCACCCTGTGGCATACTTTTCTTGTAAATTTACCTCCACAGAACAAGCATGAGCAATCTATGATAAAGATTTGGTTGTGGTGGAATGGTCGCTGATCCATTAAAGATATCTTCTTCAAAGGGAAAAAAATGAAGTCACAGTACGCACTGACCATAAGCCCTTACTGTACTATCATAAATCCTAAAAGCCGGCTCATCATCACGCATGCACATACAAGGACCTTTGTAGCTTTCACTTCAAGTATGAGTCTATAAAAGGGCCACTAAATATGCTGCCAGATATGTTGAGTCACAACCCTGCTTTGGCTCCAGGCCCAGAGGAGGATCTGTCTGAGCTCACCACAATGGTGCCTTCCACCATGATCCTCTCCCTCACCCCTGTTATAGCAGCATATGTGATATTTTTTAGAAACACCCATGTGTGAACGCGTTTTAACAGGTCATCTATGTTACCCAGAGGGAATTTAGCTGGCAAATGACCTGAAAACTAAGCAGCACAAACGGCCCTGTACCACTTAAAGAATAGAAGTAGTCTTCTTTTGGGATATTATTTGATCCCACCCACCCTGCGCATGAAGGTTTTTAAGAGCACCACACCCCACCTTCAGTAGGACATCTTGGTAAAATAGTTGTGCTGATCTAATCAAAAGAACCTACAATTGGCCTGGACTCTCCAAGAATATCCCAGCTTGGGTATTAAGCTGTGTTACATGTTGTTGGTATTTTTGCCCATATTCCTGGCATGCTAGATTATCAAAAAAAGCTAGGGGATAATTCCCTAATGTGAGGTGAATTGAAAATCAGTTGACCCAGATTTATGAGTAACTATGTTTGGGGGATTTTAGGATATCTCCTGGTCAGATTCATCAGGGGTCGATCTGGACAAATGCTTAAGATCTTGTCAGGCATAGTTGCTGACAAAATAGAGCATTTGATAGTATTAACTATCAGATGTACTAAAAGCTTTTCTTTCTCATAACAATCAATTTAGTTATTATGATTTGATTCAAACAGCAAATTTGGATAATCACACACAGGAAAGATGGGCGACTTTAATAACAAAAATAATACAACATGGGCGAGCGTCGCGGCAAGCGGTGCGCTTAATGGTGCAACTAAGGGCAAGAAACGCCCTGGAGGGGGACTAGGAACCCAATCTGCAAAGAAATCGCAAACTCAGACACCATCTGGGTTTATGGTATTTACTGTAAAGCACGCGCAATACATGTAATTCAATTCAACCAACCTTTGTCAAAGGTGGAACATGGGATCAGACTCTTCCTTAGGGATGAGTCACCAACCCTGTGGGAGGAAACATGCGAGGCACAGCCCTCACTTTTCCCTCACGCGGTGAACGTAGCCACCAATAACATGGGCTGCGGCTGGATCAATACTGGTTTTAAAACAGCCAATGAAGCCGATGCTGCAGCAAAAATCTGCATGAAAATTGCCCTCCCTGAGGGCAAAAAAATTGTGCGCACTGAGCGCACCAGATGGAACAAAGCAAAAACTTTGTTCATCTCCTTTGACTCGCTCCCCACCAACCTTCCTCATAAGGTAATCGAGGAGGAGCTCCGCAAAGGTCTTGTGGCCTACGGAGAAATCTAACAACTTGAATTACAGCGATTTCGCTTAATGCCTGACCTGTGCACGGGCAAAGCTATTGCTGTAATCAACCCCTTCCCAGAAGTGGAAG
The DNA here is from genome assembly GCA_022478985.1 of Massospora cicadina. Lineage (NCBI taxonomy): Eukaryota > Fungi > Entomophthoromycota > Entomophthoromycetes > Entomophthorales > Entomophthoraceae > Massospora > Massospora cicadina. The sequence goes on along the minus strand of JAKSZP010003585.1, from coordinate 13,038 downwards.
AGGATTTATCCAGAATTCCCCGCGTAGCAGAATTTCACTTTGCAGATGGGGGCCAGTCAGCTGCATTCTGAGTTACACTGGAACGCGCACCACCCATTTGCAACCACTGTGGCTCACTGAGCCAAAAGGAACATGCATGCCCTGTAAAAGAGGGCTTAATGGAAAATGATTTTTGTGAAGAAGCTATGGATGAAGATAATGAAAACTTCGCCAAAATGACAGATGGCCACCACCTATTCCGCTGGGGTGAGATGGACTATACTCCATCGTGGACTCAGTTACAAGTAAACAGAGTAAAGCAGCACAAAAATCCCGCAAGAGAGCAGCTGCTGAAGCGGCGGCACACGTGGAATTCGCCATTAACCACGGACAAATTCAGGAGGATATTTTAGATATTCACTGAACCAACCAATCAGAACAATATGCCCAGGTTGAAATTATTCACAGTAACCAGACTGAGCCACAAAGCGTCATCAGTCATGCACATACTGAGGAACAATGCAACCGCAATTTGGGTGAAAATGCGGTGCACAATGCAACAAAGTTGAACCTCAAAAATATAAAATCTAATCAACAACCCGCATCAAATCAACATGAGACCTGTGCAGGAAAAGTTGACGCAAATGCAAAAAACCGCAATTCCCTTAAATCATTGGGTCAGATCAAGGGAACCAACAATGGCAGTGGAAGAGTTGGAGTACAGACGCAGAGCATGGCCAAAATGAGCCGCGGTGGGATAGGACCAGAGGGTCCTCCTAACCGCTCCTGAGGCGCCACGGGCACCTCAGTGTCAATAGGGACGTTAAATATCGCGGGAACCAGGGCTCATACATCCCAAGACAAAAAGCTGGCATTCCTGCGAAAACCTCTTGTAGACATCTTGGCCATCCAAGAAACCCACTGCCTACAAGGGGAAGAAGAATCCTGGTCAACCAGGGTCGCACCATCACAATCAATATGGACGTCTCACTGTGGGGTGATAGTCCAAAACAACAAAAAATTTAAAATTACAAACTCATCATCACACTTGCATGGTTGAGTCCTGGTAGCAACAATCACATGCCAAGATGAAATAATTTTGTTAACATGTATCTATGCACCGTGCACTGCAAACAAAAGAAAAAAATTTGAAAAAATTTCTACCTTCACCCTCCCACCAGATATCATCATGTTAGGCGATTTCAACTGCTGGGATAACCCTAATACAGATCGATGGCCTAATCCCAGGGGATACCCACCTGGACACATTGAATATCGCACAATGAAGGCATCTCTTGGCTTACAGGATGCTCTTCCTCCCAATTCACCAATCCTTCCCCATATGATAAGACCCAACATATGTGAGGGACTGCTCATATCAATGAGTTGTATTGACCACATCCTCATCCCACAATCCCACCACTCAAGAATCTCTAAATTTACAACAAAAAAGATCAATTTTTCTGATCACTGATTAGTTACAGTGCAGTTAGCGCCAACCCAATCCCACACACAGGTGTCACCTTGGAGAAAGCTTCACCCAGAAAATATAAGATTGCCTGAGATATCTGACTGGGTTGAAAACAAGGCTACAAACCCAGAATTCACAGCCCCATTCACTTTGGATCCCATCGGAACATGGGAAAATTTCAAAAAAGATTTAATCAACAAAACCTGACATATTGCATCACGCAAGTACACCGCAGACACAGCCACAATCAGGCGTACCTTGGCAGAACTAGACCACCTGGAAATAAATACTCCGAGATCTGGCTATAGCCCTAATTGGGGACGCAAATGGGCAGAAATTTCAGCCCAACTTAACAATCTCATCTTTGAACACCAACACAGAATCAATTTATTAAACAAAGGTAAGTTCATAAAGGAAGGCGAAACCTGTTCAACATACTTTTTCCACCAATTCCACTCCCATGGAAACCAGCCCACGTGCACACAGGTCCGCAAGACCAATGGCACTGTGGCAACTGACCCTGAGGAGGTCAAGGCGGAAGTACACCGCTATTACACCAAATTATATTGCGATATGCCAACAGATCCACAAAAAATTAAATAATTTATTCAAACTGCCAAGATAAAAAGTACACCACCAAATTACAATATACTACCCTTATCACATGAGAGGAGCTTTGTGAAACAATTCGCGGTGCACCACGTAGGAAATGCCCAGGGCCTGATGGGATACCCTACGAATTTTACAAAAAATATTTTCAACAAATCGCCCCCTCCTATTGGCGTCAATGAACCAGAGTTTGTTGGAAACACGCTTATTACCAGGAGGCCATGAATCCTACGTTATAACCTTGTATAAAAAGGGTGACAAGTTGGACCTGGTCAACTGGTGCCTAATTGAACTCTCCAACACTGACACAAAAATTCTAACAAAAATTCTAGCAGCTAGATTAGGCGCAATTGCATCTGACGTCCTATCACCCAACCAGTTTTGGTTTATACCAGGGCGTTCAATATGGAACAACATTCACCCTGTTGCAAATATTTGCCAATCCAAAGCAACTGGTGCCCTGGTCTTCTTGGATCAGGAAAAGGAGTATGACCGTGTTAGCTGGCCATACCTAAAAGAATGTCTACATGCCTTCAAACTCCCACCAAGATTCATAAAATGGGAGATGCTCCTAACAGAATCTGCAACCATGGCTGTATGCGGCCCTGGATTCCTAACAAACAATTTCAAACCACACAGAGGGCTCAAACAAGGGGATCCCCTCAGCCCACTGCTATACAATTTCAGCTTTGACCCGCTCCTCCGAGTAACTGACTCACGTCTCATGGGGATAACCGCACAAGGACAACCAACAGTCAAGATACTGGCCTTTGCAGATGACTGCGTAGCAGGTATAGCAAACAATGAAGATGCCCGACAGCTGGAACACACTCTAGGGGAATACTCCAAGGTGATCAATGCATCGCTTAACAAAAAAAAGACAGAAATCATCCTCTTAGGCAAATACACAAACAATTGGGCCACAACATCAGAACCTCACACCAACACTCGAAGAAAAGACCCAATAGTTTTACTCTTTGCAACACCTCCCACCACCACTCCTGTCCAACAACTTGGAATCTGGCTAGAATCATGGGGATATGCTAATGAGACAATGGAAAGTAACCTGTTACAATGGGTATTCAAACGCGTCGCCTCCCTCAAGGGAAGAACCCCAGGACTAACAGGACGAGTTACAGTTGCTAACTCGCTCATCCTCCCAATACTGTGGTACCAGGCCCATGCGATAGCCTTCTCACCTACCTTTATAACCTCAATTCGCGCGCTTATCCAGGGCTGGCTGTGGCCTGGCTCTCACCCTCCTATACGGATGGAAATACTATTTGGCCCACGCTCAAGCGGAGGCATGGGACTAATAGATTTTGAGAGTCATGCCAATCACATCCTAGGTATCTGGATAAAGGAAATCCTTGCTCCAGACCTCCTGCAATAACATTGGTCCAGAGCAGCAAGGACTAACTTTGCACAGGCGCTCAAATTTACCAACCCACATAGTCCACCCAGACTACTTTCATACCTTGCCAAGAACCCTACTGCAATGGGTCCACATGGAACCTCCCCTCATTTCAAACATATCCTCCAAACTATCCACTGTATGGGATGGACCATAGAGAACATGGGTACTATACAGGGAAGGGGACGACCCAGCCCCCAATTCAAATTAAGAAACCCAGAAAACCACCCCCAGAGGGATATGCTCGCAACAACCCCAAGCATAGCTAGGATAGAATACCTAGATATGCTGGACATTCCTTATGATTTACCCACACAGAAAGCAATGTGGAAAATGACACACCACCCACCCCTACAACCAAGGATAAGAGCAAACGCCTGGCGCTGTTTGAGAAGGACCTATAGGATGGCGGACCGCTCCAACTCCCTCCATAAAACATGTGCAGTATGTGGAGGGGAGGGATCCCTACATTACCGCCTAGAAATATGCCCCCCAACCAAAGCTATATGTCAGGAAGTCGCACGCCTGCTCAAGATTAAAAACGAATAGGAATTCTCGATATCAAAGAGTATCTTTGCGCTCCAGATCGAGTCACCAATCCCATCTACCCTCTGTTCCCTAATAATACCCATTGCAATGTGGACAATCCACACAATTGCATTAGATGCGTTCAAGGGCACGGTCCCAACCATTCATGGGATTATTAACAGATTCATGTCCACTTACTAGAGCACTTTCAAGCCTGGCTCTATGGATATATGAGACCAATACAAAAAGCGCTCATAGAATCATGGTTCCCACTCTGGTTCCTCCACACAGACCCTTTCCTTCAAACCTGCTCCATAGCAGGGGAAACCCCCTCGGAGTAGTGCACCAACCCCCCCCATACCTGGCAGTCCCGCTGGCAACAGGGGTAAATTGAGTACCCTGGGGTGCCCAAATTTTATATTTCTTAGTTATTCACTTAGTTTCACATATATTCAGTAATGTCTGTCCCCTGGTCAGCTTACCTCGGTTAAATAAAAAACTATCAGATATACTGATTGGGATTGATCAGGTTTTATCACTGACTGATTGGGAATGTATGTAGTAAGTTGCGAGGTGAGTGATGCTGCCTGCAACTATAAGTTTGATCAGTTAGTTCATGACCTGCCTTAATGGGTAACAAGTTCAATTACCTAAGCAGGTCACTAGCCAAATATGGGTGGTTTGATTGGATCAAGAGGGAAACGTTAGGGACACGTTTTCTGACTCTTTCTGTTGTAGGTCTCAAGGATGACCAAAGATGGAATCCTAGCCATAATGGGGATGACCATCACTGCTGAGATAAGATGGGTGATTCAATGGCAATGGCTGCCATTTCATCGAAGAGGTGTTAACTGAGGGTTGAGCACAGAATCCCCCACTATAAATTCTCTAGAATTCACCAATAATAAATAAAAAGTCTTTATCCGGTATATAGTCTAAGTAGTAAACTTTATCAGCTTTCAATTGTTCTATTTTTTCTCAAAGATACTATTGCTGTTTGTGATAATTGGGAGACTCTTTAAGGAAAAGAGTAAGGATCTGAGCGGGGATCCAGATAAAAAGCAGAAACAAATCAGGGTTTGCTGCTGACTGTGTGTCAAACTGGAGAAACTGTCACCAGGGAATCTCAGAAGATCGTGTTTTACAGTATGAGGAAATGAATCCCTATTTTGAGACATCTCAAGTATTTTAAACGGGAATACTGGCCAAGCGTTGGGCCAAGAGATAAAAATATATTTCAACTACAGATAATAGTCGTCATACTATTATCAACAAATTATATTAACAACAATACAGCGTGACAAATTGTACAAGAACTAAACCTGTGCAAGTATTAAGCTTATAGGGGTTATTGGCTGAATAATACCCGGACCATAAATTTTTACAAATTGGTGTCACTACAGGGGTGTAGTTGAGTAGAAGAACTTATAAGGATGTTGTATAAAGATGAGTTAAGAAAACTATGGACGGAGTTAGCCACTGTTAATCAGAATGCCCTAAACTCAGCGGATCAATGAGAATTTGCAGCCTTTGAAGAACGAGTCGCCAAGATGGAAGAAGGGATTGATAATGTTGCAAGTTTTGGGAACGAGTTACTTGGAAAAGTAACTTCATTAAAGAAGAAAGAAGGGGACTCAATTTGAGAGGTCTTATATCTGAAAACGGAGCAGGAAGTGGATCGCGTTCATTTGAGAAATTTCAGCACTAGTTGAGCAACTGATCAAGCAGGTTGAGGAGCTAAAATCTCACAAATGCATTTGTGAGCCATATGCGGCAACTGATGACAAATTCAGAAGTCCTCATACAATAATTGGGAATTTAAATACCCCAAGGAACATGCCTCCTGATTTTTCTGCCACTTTGGAGATGACGCCCAAATTTACTCCCCAAGTGAGCCAAGTGGCTGAACCTAGAGAATCAGTTAGAGATACCTTGGAGGAATTTAAGGAAACACCAAAATTGGTGATGTTCCATCAGGATAATGCCTCAGCATTTTTCTGACTGTTCAATATGACTATGTATAGCTATGGTGATTATCAAAAGGCGTTGATGGTCATGAATTTCCTAGACACTGACTGTCAGAACTTAGTGTTGCCTCATCTGGAGGGGGACAGATGGTCATATGCGGAGGTCAAAGCGGCCATAATAAAGGAATTTGGGAACCTGATGCACATGTCAAAGTGCAAACAGGAGTTTATGGGCATCCAATTCCATAAAGACGAATCTTTAGCAAGCTTTGCAGATCATTTCTACCAGGAGTTGCAAATCCTGGTTGGAGAAAAGGTACTGGACGACTTTAATGCCAGAATTGCATTACAAGCAGCCCTTTGGCCCTATCACAATTTGCATTGAATGATGTCTTCCATGTTCACAATGGAAATTACTAATTCTCAAATGGTAAATAATTTTAAAATCTTGGGAGCAACCTTCGATGCCCAAAACAGAAGTTTCAATTCCAATCCAGTATGCAATTCAAATCCCACAAAGGGGAACAAAGGTGGTAAAGTGATGAACAACTGAACCGTGTTGGGGAATAAGCCCAAAGAGTTCAGACGGATGAATAAGAAAGAGAATGTCTGCTACCAATGCAGAGAAAAGGGACATTTCACTGTACATTGCAAGAAGCTGAAGGATCAAATCAATGTGGTCCAAGCGAAAGAGTCTGCTGCCACCAAGGAATTGAAAAAAGGGCCCACGGCCTAGATGGGGAACAGTCTAGAGCTGCAGAGAAGCCTGTTCCTCCTGATATCATGAATGAGAAAATTGACATCAGTGATCTGTTCATGGACGAAGACATACAGGATCAACTGTATCAAGTGGTTAATTTGGACGTAAACACAGCGAAAAAATCTGGGGCGAAGGGAATTGACCTTAAAATAATCTAGGAATTTGCCCTGTCATATGCCTGACAACTGGCAGACAAGATTTGATCTTCTGATAATCCCAATAAATTGTCTGAAGTCTGATTAGATGAGGCAACCTTGTTAATCCCCCTCAGCGCAATAAAGGAATCATTTCCTGATTTATCAGCAAAAATTATTCACACCCTCACTTCAGCTAATAATGCCGCTATACACTCAGTAAACAATATCGCATAATACAACAAGTGTACATATATAGATATACAAGTGAATCAAGTTTGGGTGAGGGCGATTATGGAAAGTGGAGTGCTCATCAATATTGTCTCGACCAAGTTGGTGAAGAGGATGAAGATCTCCCTGACTTGGAACACAAGAAGGAGTATGTGACAGCTGGGCCAAATACCACCACATCATGTGAAGCATATAGCGCTTTGCCACTGCGATTCAGATCCTTGGTGGTATCTGCGCCAGCAATAGTTTTGGACAACCAGAACTATGACATTCTGATTGGGATGGAATTTCTATGCAAGTATGGAGTTAAATGTAACTTTGAGGATAATATGTTGACCCTAATGGGTCAGACGTTACCATTGGTCTATCAGAATAATGAAGAAGCTCCGCTGAATAGAAGAAACAACTTAATCAATTTGATATACAATGATGGCATTGTCCCAGTTTGATACCAATTATCAGGTCAGAAGTGAAGTGAAATGCTGACATAAATATTAGAAAATCAGGGATTTTACTGAGGATCAAGGATGAGAAAACCATACCTCTGGGATCTCAGATGATAGTTGACACAGGGTTGACATTGGAGATACCTGATCTGCTGTATGGTGAGGTTGGAAGCCCCTGGAAGAAGTCCAGAGTAGAGCCCTCAGGTGGCTCCTGGAATAATAATGCTAGGCCATAGGGAATTTTGAGTTCTCTTGGCAAATATGAAGTGAAAAACTGATGAAGATCAGGAAGAATCAGATCATCGCATTTGTTCATCTAATCCTGATGGATGAATTGAGGAGATTCCACGATTTTGGAACTCTCAATGAGATGGAATTACCGGCCGGGGTAACTGAGAGTATCAACATATTGGTTGACTGAGAGCAACTCGCTGATCTGATGGAAGGCCAGCAGGAGGTGCTCAAATTGTTTGAAAAGTATTGGGAAGTATTTTCTCAGGATGACCACAATTTGGGATGCGCAAGAGATGTGATCCACAAGGTCAACACCATGGGAAAAATTCCAATCAGGATGAGACTGATTCGATAGTTGAAAGTGGCTGAAGCGGTAGTGGAAGATGAAATCAGAAAACTTGTGAAACATGAGCTTCTAGTTCCATCATCAAGTCCCTAGGCGAGTCTGATTCTAATTGTGAAGAAAAGGGATGGCTCCAATTGGGTGGTGATCAACTACTGAAATCTGAATAAGTTTATGAAATAGGATTCATATCCCCTACCAAGAATTGATGATGCACTATATTAATTGGGAGAAGCGAAGTATTCCTCTGCGATGGATCTGACCTTGGGATTTGGCAAATAAATTTTCTAAAAGAAGACCATATAAATGCGTGATTATTACTGCGCAGGGGCTATACCAACTGATGAGGATGCCCCAGGGTCTATGCAATGCGCCTGAAACGTTCCAGAGGGCCATGGATGCTATACTGAGAGACTTGAAGTTGTAATGTATCCTGGTGTAATTGGACAATATCAATGTGTTCAGTAAGACGTTTACTGACCATTAACACAACTTGGAAGAAGTATTCAAGAGACTATCCGCAGCTAAATTGAAGATTAAGCAGAGGAAGTGTCACTTCTTCAAGAAAGAGTTGGAATATCTGGGATTCATTATTAATTCTAGTGGATTGCAGCTGAAAGCTCAGAAGATTGAAGCGATAAAACTGATAGCTGTGCTAAAGAGTGTCCAAGACATCCAAGTGTTCCTTGGAATGGTCGGATACTACAGAAGATTTATTCAGGACTTTACCCAAATCAAAGAGCTCTTATTCCATGTATTGAGGGATCCAAAGAAAGGATTCATATGGAATGAAGAAGCGCAGGAATCCTTCGATGAGCTATGCCAGTACCTAATAGGATCTTCAATTTTGAAATATCTGAATTTCGATTGAGAGTTTATTATACAAACCAATGCTTTGTTGACAGCGATTGGCGCCATATTAAGCCAAGTAGATGAACTTGGGGATGAACATCCGGTGGCATATGTGAGCTGGACACTCTCAGCCTCTGAGTGGAACTACACCATAACTGAGTGGGAATTCCTTGCGGTTATTTATTCCAGTAAGCAGTTTTGGGTGTACATCCACAGAACGCACTTCAAAGTGGTGATGGACCACTCTTCGTCGCGTTGTCTTTAAATTTGAGAGAACCATAAGAACGAAAGGCCCAATGGGCACTTAAGCTACATGCTTATGATTACAATATTGTCCACCGAGTGGGGGCTTCTCACCAGAATGTGAATGGCTTATCACTTTTACCAATGGTCCAGATGGTATACCAGCAGGCAGATGAATTATTCTAAAGAATGGTTGATGGAGAAATTGGGAATGAGCCCTGAGAAATCCAAGGTGCGCTTCAAAAAGTGATGGAAAACACCAAGACCATGGATATACAAATGTTTAAGATGATTAATGGGAAGTGGTTACTATTCCCAAAGCTGTCAGAAAGAGAAGCTATCGTTCAAGCCGCTCATAAGGTTGTTGGGCACAGAGGCCTGAGAAAAACGACTGACCATATTCACCAGTACTACTGGGAGTCAATCAACTACAATGTTGCGGACTATCTAGCTTGTTGCGTGGAGTGCCAGCTGCACAAGCCACATAAGAATACAACTGGATACCAACTGGTCCGCCCTGGATTTGCCTGACATATGGTGTCCATTGACGTGACTGACTGTTGACAATGAGCACAAGGGGAGTCAAGTACATAATAGTTTCTATTGACCATCTGATGAGATGGGTTGAGATAAAGGTTCTGTCAAAAGTAGAAGCTACCAGCACCGCAAAGTTCATCCTCGATCAAGTAGTATACTGACATGGATGACCGCAGATCCTGCTTAGCAATAATGGGACAAACGATGATGTCTCATGTGATCCCGTGACTGAATGAGATAATGGGGATCTAAGGAGTCATGTCTGTACCCTACTGGCTGGAGACAAACGGACTTGTAGAACAAGTGAATGGAGCGCTGATCAAGATGCTGAGGAATCTGATCGCAGGAAGAACTTCTGCGTGTGGAATGTACCTGAGTTCAGTGATGTTCGCCTACAATATTAGTCATCATACTGCAATGGGTAAAACGCCATTTGAGTTGTTATATGGGAGGAAGGCCGCGTTGCCGCCAATTTTATATTCAGTGGTGGAACCAACGTTGGGGATGAGTGCTGAACAGTACTTGAACTGACTGACAAATACTCTGATCGAGATGCAATCACAAGCATTCAATATGACTTCAAAGAAAAGGATACGAGCAAAATTGATGTACAATAAGAACTGGCCGGCCTTAGCAGAATATTGAATAGGCAAAAGAGTTGCCTATTGCAATATGCATGGTTTCAGGAGAAGAAACAAAATGGATGCGTTGTGGTTGGGTCCATTTGAGATTATCGCCAAGACAGTGACTGACGCCTACTCCATCAAGAATCTCTTGGATGGAAGAGTTGTAAATCAAGTTTATGCTAAGTATTTGAAGCAATGGATTTATGAAAAAACAAAAGAGTTCCCAAAGGAACAATGAACCATTAAGTTGGTCATGTCCTGATGATTAGGTCAATTCCAAAAGAAGAACCTCTGAACCAATCTAAATGGGTAAGTCTGAAAAAAGGACCTCTGCACCATAGAAAATTGGTAGGTTTAAGGATACCTAAGACCCAGTTTGGGGGAAAAGAAGAAAAAGAGATGGACTGCTGAACTGAAACAAGGTCAAGTCCCATGGAAAAAAGAAGAAAAAATAAAATTTGAAAAAACATTGGAAAAAAAGATTCTAACCCACATAGAAAAAACTGATATATTTTTATAAATTTTTTATTGATTATCCTCAATCTGGGGAAGATTCTGCCTATGTCGCCTCTTGGGGGAGGGAGGATGGATCGCTGTAGGAATGAATAGCCTGTTGAAATCTATGTGAGATCAGATGCTAGCAAGGGTTAGACCTACACAATACCAAGTCTTTTGAGCGGACGCATATCCCTGTGAGAAAGTGACTAGAGGAAGAGAAATTGGGATGTTGGAAGAAGCCAATCGCAAAACCCTGGAGTGGGGAGGAAATCAACATTATAGAAAGAGGCAGTTGGCGAATAACCCTGAGTAATCCTGATATGGTACCGTAGCTGGAAGAATAGTCCTGAGTGCCTGCCAATGGGCTTTGTCAAGAACATCAGACACATGGGCTGGCAGCAAACAAGAAATACTAGATGGGGGTTACCTAATCATTCCCCCTTATTAAAGCCATCAGCAGAAGATACCAATGGGAAGCGCCAGAAACAAGATAGTCATGTAATGAGCAAATGGCATCCTGCAAGCGACGACTACAAGCTTCTCAGAAGTTGAAGCAGAAGGAGCAATGGAACCTTGGAGAGGCTGGAAGCTTTGTGGACCAACTTAAAAGAACTTGGCTGGCAAAGCAAAGAGCAATAGAGGTGGTATCCCAATCTAGGAGTTCTCAAGGTTGGAAGGATTCAGCACTAGGGATAAATCCTCAGTGACTTGGGCCCTCAATTCTGCTTAGGGAAGTTCAAATGTTTACGGTTGCTGATGGTGAACTTGGTAGCCAAGACAGCGGGTTTGTAGTATTGTCTTAGTTGGAAGAGAAACTCATGAAGCAAGTCTGACCTGGCAAGAAAGGAGCAATCAAGAGCAAAGGGCATAACTTCAGGAGCATCCATGATGATGTTTGGCGCATCTGTGAAAGGGGCTTAATCCAGGAGAGTTTCAAAATCCAACTCTGGAATTGATGACAGAGGGAGAATCAGCCATGAGTCATTTGAAATAATTGCTAGCCTGGCTTCTAAAGGGTTGGTTACCATTTCTAGTAATTCCACAGAAGTACTAGCCACTGGTGCCAGATTAGGCGTATGAGTCCTAGAAGGAATATATAAGAGGTTCTGAGGTGCATCCCTACTCATCTGCTGTAAGAGCCAAAGATCTTGATCAGACAAACTGTTGAGTAGCTGTTGGTACCACAACTCAGAATTTGACATATGAGCTGGATGAGAGGGGGATGTCGGACTTATATGGAAGTTGACATTATGCACTCTACAATCCATTAAGCTCCAATTTTGGAGAAAATAATCTCAAAATTAATGGGATAAGCTCTCCAGAGAAAAATTAAGAATGGTATGAGCCAAGAGGCTATGAGAGAAAAATACAAGGGTGAAAATAAATAAGCAATCTTAATTGGGCCACAAAACAAACATCAGTGGCAAGAGTCTCATGTCTAGGATGAGAAGAAAAGCAGGAAATTAAGGACGCCAGACCAAGAGTCCTGAATATGACAGTGGGTCATATGCCTTCATGAGGGGGAAACCCAGATAGGACTAATATCTTCATGATAAATCAATCAGCTCAGCATGACAGTAGATCATGGGGACCATTGTTGGAGATACAACTAGGATGACCAAATATACTCTAGATTAAGATTCAATATCTCAGTCTAATAAGATGGAGAAATCTAGAACTAATATTTCCAATTCTCAATTTGACTGAAGAAAGACTCTTTGGAGTTATCGACCTCCTACAATGGGTGAATCTAATCACCCCAAAGAAAACCAGTAATTTGAGATGGCCAAGCAATTCAAAATGACTGATCATTTTGAAGGGGCTAGGCATCGTTAAGAAGGTTGATCATATCTAACTAGGACTCTATTAGATATGATCATCATGAATATTATAATAATGATAATTAACAATATTGGTCCTCTGGTAGGAAAGATCTTACCTCAGGTGGATTAAGGAAATCCCTGCAAAGAACCACTAAATTTTCCCTATAAATATCTCTAGTTATTAACTAATATAGTACCTCAATTATTATCTCACGTAGTTTAATTTTGGTCTATTTTCATACAGGATTCTGTATAATCAATTGGAATTATCCATTGCAATGAAACTAATAACTTTGTTGCAGTTGTGTTGATCTTTGCTAGAGCCATGGAACTAATAATTTCA
>JAKSZP010003584.1:0-18673 GCA_022478985.1 Massospora cicadina | reverse complement strand
TCTTCTAACCCTCCTAGATTGATCTTCCTATTAAAAGGAAATACAATTCCCATCAGTTGTGACTACTATAATCTATAATTTGTGACTATAATTCCCCATCAATAGTGACTACAATTATACCCCCCTTACTATAATTAAACATAGCGACTAGTAAAGATCAATGGAGTGAAGACATAATCTGGAAACCTCTAATAATAGCCACTAGTTAGATTGATGAACTAACTTTTTACAGTATCTTTTATTAACCTATTATTTTATGTGTTACGTAAGATTCCTTATCGCCCCACTGGTACAGAGAAAGCCCTTGAGGTAGAGAAACCTAGACGGTTGAAAATTAGGGATCCTTTTTTTTTATTCCCCTTTTTGGTTTAATAATTTACCATCTTTGGATAAATTTATGAATATTGTGTTTAAAATCTATCCCCTGTCAAATAATTATAGATCCTCGAATCGTGATTCGATTTGGGAAGTTTATTAAATAATTCTTATTTACGAACTTAATCCCCTACTAAGACAAATCCCAAACCATAAATCTTAGCCATGATGATTTTCTTCCCTAGTCCATTTCATTATTTTAATTTCCCACTGCTTTTTTAATCTAAGTAAAGATTTTTTACCCTCCATCAGAGGCAAGAAGGCTAAAAGTCACCAGTTTAGAGCTTACTGTAAGGGACTGAGGGAAGGCTGGGAATGTTAGTAAGTATCACTACTCTAAGAATGATAACAAGTGGGAAACAGTACAGAGGGTTCTATATTATAAAAGAGGGGGTAATTCAGGAATATCTAGATAGATACAAAGCTTAAAAACTAAAAGGGTAAATACTGTGGGGAACTAGAATAAGATGGGGTGAGAAGCGTACTCAAATGAAGGGGGATAAGGGTAGAGTACTTTATGAAAGATAAGAGGTCTAGCAACGTAAAAGATAACATCTTACTATTGGAACTTGAATAAATAAACAAATAGGGGAAGAATTAGTGGCTATTATAACTCATATAAAATAGATTTAGACCATAGACTAATAATTAGTCAACGAAGACTTACCCCTCCTTTATCTAGTCGCAACTATACAACATAATAACCTATTAACGACTATTAGACTAATTACAACCCACAAATTACCAATCACTGCAATTTTACCCTTTATAAAGTTTTGATAAACTATTATGTTTTCCCCTCTTAACCTTAGCACTTACCCCCTAATTTTTATCTCAATCACTAATAGTGACATAGTTAACATTCTACAATTTTATATTACCACTGATACGAATATCGTGAGGGTCGTAAGGCTACGAGAATACCAAAGAAACTTAAACCTAAGGAAGGGGGCGGGGAAGAGGGGCGAGAATAAGTGGATAACTGAGAAAATAAGAAGACGAGTAGTAAGATAGAAAAGCGAGTGCATGGTAATAGAAAAAGAGGGGCTAGAACTAGGATGATAATAAAGAAAAAAAGGGGGAACAACAAAATCCACAATATATAAAAAAAAAAAAATATAGAAAAAACTAAAGAATAATGCTTTTACAAAGACAAAATGGATAAAAGGAAGAGGGAGAATATAAAAAGGTGTAAGGAATAAGGAAGAAAGGACAATAGCAAGTAGGAAAGGATATTATATGAAGAAGAAGAAAAAGGGTTTAAATGATAAATAAGGAAAAGGGTCAACATAAAATAACCAGAAAATAGATAAGGCGACAATATACTAATACCACATAAGTAGAATAGCTAGAGGAAGAGGATAAATAAAGATTAACTGGTAAAGCCGTAAGTAGATAAAAAGGTAAAAACCACTAAGGAGGGAGTCTACGTGAAACAAGAGACCCTACCCTGTAGGATTATAGGGTAGACTTCGGATACCCAGGTTTTTATTAAAGGGGGATCCCCCATTTTCTATTTGTTACTCCTTTTTCTTTTCTTACCCATTATACTCTAGTTGACTTATATCCTTTAGTTTTATTCCCTAGTGATCTTTCATATGCATTTTTATACGTTATTCCTCTGCGATACTATTCTTTTTTTACAGTTTTCTTTGTCCACTTACTTTTATAGTCCCTTCTATATAGACATTCCCTGCCATCCTAGTCTTTTTTGTCAATTTCTCTATTGGTTATATTCTTATCCACAAGCTATCTTATTCCCACCTTCCCTTTATTCTTTCGTTCTTCCTTTGTCTCTTCTTTTCTTTCTTCTTCGTCCCTTTCTCTACCCCTATGGGTTGTGTCGATTTAGTACTTATGCCTCTTTGCATCTACCCCTCCGCTTTATATGCTAGTCCGTACTTGGCTTCCCCTAGGTATCCCCTTAGGCAATAAACAATCTCCCTACCCAATCTTTTTTGGACTTCAATTCTCACTAGTTATTGTAAAATCATTACACTAGTATTCAATCCCATCCTATACAAACTATTTTAGTTATACGACCTATTGATCCCAGCTTTACCCTTAACTTTTAGTTTAAGACTAGTCCCTTTATGTGTAATTGTTCCTATCAAAGGGAGCCTACCGCTAATAAATATGGAAGGTACCGGATAAGATAAGATAAGTCGTTAAATAGATAATCGATAGCGGGTCTTAATTTGTAATACTTGCTTGATAAGGTGTATAGGTAGACAAAGATTAACGAGGATATGAGATAGTTAAGAATAAAAGAAGAGTGGCCAAAAGGCTAAATCTACTAAGGGTGAATGGGATAATACCCAAGAAATATATAAATAGCCAAGGGGATAGCTGAGAATATGTGTAAGCAAGGAAGAAAGAGGGGGACCCCAATAAAGGGTAGACAATGTAAGAGTGGGTAGGCTTTTGAGGAAGTGGGTTTATAAAAGAGCCATAAAGATTAGTAATAGACAATAATAAGGAGGATAATACCAATCATCGATAGGGAGGATACTTTTAACAATAAACGTATTTACTAATATAGAGTAGAGACAATATCCTATATGAATATCGTTACACTATCCCCTTATGATAATTTAAGAGGTTATTTCCACCATACCCTTTTATTAAAATTATCTATAGCCAATTGATATGTGAGCAGAGAGATATATTTATTTCTAAACCCCTACTCTTCTCCATCCCCTTTTTACCATTTGCAACCTACCCTTAACCAACAAGATTCCTATTAGTCTATGTCCTCCTATTTATCTTTCCTCATCTGTTATATTCTCCTACTTCTATTGGGTCCCTATTACTCTGATTACTATTATTGGCGATCTTAAAGACCTAAGCAAGGGTACCCACATTATTTATTTACTATAATTATTACTAATCATTTGTTGTTAGTTACTTACCTATTCTGAACCCCTCTCCTATTACTACAGTTTTTCTGTAGAGGATGAAAACTCTAATAAGGATAATCCTGTAGTTGCAGATATAAAAGTTTGTGATTGTTTTAATCGACGTAATTTATAAAGATAGCTCACCTACCGATCCTTGCTCTGGCGAGTAACTCGGAGGACACCCCCAAACAAAATGGGTAGGGGAAGAGGAGTGGTGGATAAATAAGAAAATGCAAGTAGAATAAGGGATAAAAAGAATGGAAGAAAGGGAGGGGTGGACCAGGATGGAGGCTATCTGACTCGAATAGAGTGCAGGGTAATGGGGGTAGGGGAAAGGTTTGGATCGGTAATAAAGAGAGGGCGTGTATCGACTGGTTATTAGGTAACTGTATATTTGGTAAATTCAATATGTAAAACGATAATCTTTGGTTAGGATAGATAAATAAGTTTATTAAGAACATAGTCTACAGGCTCCATGGGAAAGGGTAATAGATAAAGAATTGAGGTTGGTAAAGAAATTGATAAAAAAACAACTAGAAAGGTTAGTTTGGTCAATAAAACATAAAAACAATAAGGGGAAAGGAAAAGATAGAGGCCCTGAAAAGGAGAAAGAAAGAAGAGTGGAGGGGGGGTTCAGTCAGTAATAAACCCCAATTACTACAACGTAAATGGAATATGGTTTATAAGTAAAGGACTTTAGTAGGGGCACATCATTAGTAGGGGGCTGGGGTAGCTAGAGCATTAGGACGAAGTGACTTCTTGCAAGTTAGATCCGCACTAAGCTTATAGCCTTATAGAATTACTTACCCTTATTTCATCCTTTCTAGGTACAAATTCATACCCATTTGTGAATCTTGTTATCCCCATATTATTGTTTTATTCTTTTATTATGAATGAATCATGCACTCACCACTTAGACGAGGCTAGAGTAGTGGGTAGACGCGTTATCTACGTTGAAGGTTGTATGTTGTTACATGGAGCAGGGGCTCCCCAGCCCAAGTATTGCACTTGGTTCAATTGATTACGAACCCATTACTATGCTAACCCCTGCTCGTCCACCTTCAAGCCTTTGAATATTACACTTAAATTTTATGTTTGTCCGTTTGATGCTGAAAGTTATCGATGCTTGTATAAAATATAACAAAATTTGTTTTACCTGTGCCAATCAGTTTAAATAGTGCGATAAAAAGTGGGGGGGGGGATAAAAGAGGAAATAGGCATTTATAAAGACTAAGCTGATCCCTTAAGGTTAGTACAATTTAGAGGTGTGGGAGATCCAGGCTTCAAAAGGATTGGAGTCTATATAGGAAGAGTCAGGAGTTCTTAGTTAAGTCTTTGTAAACGGAATTCATATCCTTCTTCCTTGTGGGGTTCACTCCTAAGTAGCTACTAAGCACATTTATACTCAACCTCACTCTATTTTATATACTCGACTGCTCTTTTAAGCCTAATAAGTCCCTAAAAATTGTCCTTGAACAATTTACAAATATCAAATAAAAGATTTTATAATATAGGGGCGTAGCAACGAAAATAAGGGTATGAAGGGGAATAAAATGAAAATAAAGGGGAGTAAATCTGCTAAGGTCAGATATAGAGCAATACTATTAAAGTAGAGACTTGGATTTCTCAAAGAATCGTCTTGTCATATACTTTTGCCCCACTCACAAGCTAAGACTGTAAAACTAAAAATCCAACAGAGGATATACAAATAACTGAACATATACAAAGGAGGAGAAAATACAAGTTTGGAAAGTAGCCCTAAATTTACTGTAGCTAAAAGAAAAGTTTATAAAAAAACAATAAACTTGAATAGAAAGAATATAAAGAAAATAGTTGATGATATATAGAGGTTGTGACTTCATAAATGGAGTGGGGGAATAAAAACTAAATATAGTAGGCAGGGGAGAAATAAAAGTAACAAACTTTGAAAAACCCGGAAGACTTTTTATATGAGAATGTGGGTTTAGTTTAAAACAAGAAGAAGTTAAGGCATAAAAGATAAAATGAGGAGGGGTAATAGCCAATGGAGCTTGGTCTTATAAATCAACTAACTCTGGCCTAATTAGGTTTAAATATACATATAAAATATTATTAATAGGATAAGTTCTAGTTCAAATCTTGATTATCTACAACCCTCAACTAGAATAATAGTTAACTTAGCAACTTAGTTTCTCCAGAGTTGACCAGCCCCCAATTTGTTATTGTGTATTTTATGAGTCGTGACATTATTATCACTTAGGTAGTGTATATAAATCTTTTATTAGATTTACTCCCTTTTTATCTAGTCAGCTGACTTTATTTCTTTCTTCCAGTTTGTTCCTTATCAGGGTTTCCCTATTCCCTCTTCTTTCTATACGCTTTAGTCAATCCTTTTTTCCTATAGGCTCCTTCTTTATCTTTTCCCCTTTTTACTCTTTTCTCTTTCCCTTTTTCTCGTATTATCCTTCCCTCTTTTTATTCTTTTTTAGTTTTTATTACCCCCATTCTATTTTTCTATAACTAGCTTATATGCTCCGACTTATCTTTATATTATTGCAGCTCAACCCCTTCTTTATATCTATGTTGTTTATTCCCTACCATTAATAGGTCTGTGTGAAGCGGCAAGCTCCCCCTATTCGCTATATTCGCCTCTATTCGCAAGCCTCTACCTGCAGGTATCCCCCCTTGAGGGCGATATTATTCTACAAAACGAGGGACCAAGGGGTCTAAGATTCTTTCACTTATAAATAGTTTCCCTTTAGCCTTATTAAAATAACTTTACTATGGTTAGATATTCCGATACTTACTTTTCTACACACCTTTTTTTTATCCTCTTATTTATTCTTCCCTATATCTTATCTGATCCCGTGATTCATTTTCTATTACTCTACTATTTACTAAGACAATTTTGTTACTACCCAGAGGTACGAGATCTAGCAACCCGCACTTAGTTTCTTATAATCCTTTAGTTTTCACATATTCACTTGTTAAATCCTTTATTAAACCATTTGCTCTGGGGAGCTTTATCCAATTAATTAGAGAAGATAGTTTTACTACTATACTTTTTCTACTTACGAGACTCCTATTTTTATGATTATGTGATTTAATTCCCTTTTTATATTATTATTAAGAATAAGTCAAATATAAAATTCATCTAATCAACACTTCTCTAAGAAATTATGGATATTTTATGGTTAAATGACAAATTAATACCCTTTTCAGTATAACGATAAGTAAATAACATCCAGTTAGTCAGACTAATCGAAGGGCGACTTACAAATTGGGGTGGGATAGTACGGTATTATAAATACCATTACTTCTTATAGGATAAACAATCCTATTCCGATTATTAATTTAAGATGGAGGATAGTTAGATGAATAAGAAATCTGAAGTATGGGGATTTTAGAATAAATTTGCCGTAAAATGAAAGATAAAGACAAACAATGACAGGGAGAGAATGGGATGGTCTTGTAGGGTATAAGGAAGAATAAGTATATAGTAAACATTTGTAAGAAAAAGAATAAAACAAAGGGGACCCATAGATAAGCAAGAGAACCTTGATAATAAGAGAAAACCATACCATATTACATAAACCTTATAAATAAGTGCCTATTTGGAAAGTAAAAACTTAACTAAAAGGATAAACAAGTGGGGGAATAAAAAAGGAGTGGGAGAATAATTTGTGACCAAATGATAGCTTGAAGGAACTGAAATTTAGGAGTAAATGGTTCGTAATAAATATGTAAGAGAATACTAAAGGGTAGGGGAAGACTAAAGAATATAGAAAGAATAGGAAGACCGACAAAAGGACCCAAAGAAGACTAAAGGCTTCAATAGAGACAATAAAGGCTTCATAAGATTGTATAGAATGGGAGGGATATAAGATTGGATTTAAAATGACCCGCTTTTAATGTATGGGTGCAGATCTTTATATAAATTTAAATGTGTGGTTCAACCCTTGTAATAACTACCCCCTAAAAGTAAGGCATGAAAGTAGCAACAAGAAAGGAAACACAGCTAGGGAGGAAACTTTCACAAACCCATGACCAGGCAGATAAACCTGACGTCTATTGAATGAGCCTATTTTTATAATTAAAAATTAAACATCTAATGGGTGAAAACCAAGAGGAACCAGAGGACCAACCTAACATAGGTTGTGTCTAGGTTTGTAGTAGTAAAACGTGGGGTGGGGAAGAAATGGATAGGTGGAAAGATTCAAATAACAGAATAATGAGTGAATAAAAAGATCATATTCGATTCAACCCTACTAAGACTGGGTATAAAAAAAGAGTATACGCACCTGATGGCAGTTCAATAAAGAGAAAAGGGGAATGAAGGAATGACTAAAATAAATAAAAACAATTGGGTAATAGCACACTAAAATGTAGTGTAATACTTTGTGGCTAATAAATAAGAAATAAGGGGACCTCCACCCCCTCGATAAGACTGGCCAACAATAATGCATGGTAAAAATCTTATCAAGAGTTAACACTAGTTTTCATAGTTGGGTAAATAATTTGTGGGTAATATAATATTTATAGAGAACGAGTCCAAATATCCTAGTAAAACCTACTAGTCAAGGACTCTTTTTTAAATATAAACGAACCCCCTAGAGAAAATAGAAAGCTAGAACCTCCTAGGGGATAAAGCCAAACAACTAACCGAGATGAGAAAGCCTACGTATCAGGACTGTAAGATTGGGGGCTTTGACTAAGAAAAAAATGGGTAGATAAAAGGGACTAAAAAATAATAACTCAATAATCGGAATAAAAAGATCGTAAAGACAAGGCAAGGGAAAGTTTAGAATCAGACCTTGAGTCGTGTAAGAACGAAATTAGGGAGTGAGAGGGGGAATAAAAGATAGCAAAAAGGGTTGGAAAGAATCTGGGGGATAGATCTAAATTTGCTATGATTCAAAGATAGTGACACTCGACACTTTAAAAAGGAATCGGTAGATGGGTTGGAAGAAAAGAGTTGTATAAAAAGATAAAAAAGAGGAAGAAGAAATAGAAAAAAGACAGGGGAACCCTAAAAGACAGGAAAGGATAAGAAAAAGAATGGAGAAAAGGGAAAAGACTCAAGAACTCAAAAAAAAAGATCAAAGGGGAGAGAAAAGAAAAAAGGGAAAAACAAAAAAAGAAAAAGGGTTTAAATGAACAAAAGAGTTCAACCCTGTATCCTAGCCTATAAAAGATGGCAGATAACTCTAGCCATCAGGTCGAGAGTTGATAGTAAAAACTTGTGAAAATCGAAAATGTATAAAAGAATGTAAGAAGAGTAGGGGAGGAAAGAACTAAAAGAGTAGAAAGACAACAAGGGAAAAGAGTAGGGGAGTGGGGGAATAGTGGATGAAGGGATAAAAGAGGAGTGGGAAAGAAGTAGGGATAAAGAAGCTTAAATAAGAGTTGGATAGTCTTGTAGCCGACTTTATGGCCTTACGTTTTAATTCTGATGGTTTATCCGGAGACACATTTCGGCGATCGCTTTTAGTTTCTGAAGCTCCCCCTCATCATTGCCACTCGTCTTATTGTCTTGCGTCCCCTTGTTTTAGTATTGGACCCCTTTCATCTATACATTTAACAAATACTGATAGGGTTTATGGGTTATAACTATTACTTATCCTTACAACAATCTTTCCTTTCATATCTCCCACCCTTAGATAGTAGATGTCGTCTCATAGATTTATTTATAAAATCACAATTAACATGTATCTATATAGACCAGAGTAGTATTAATTGTGGGGCTTGTAATCGGTATATCTCGAGACCCTCAATCGAGATAATGATGTAAAACCAGTATAAGTTTACAAGGCTTAGTCGATTATAGGTTATTTATATTATCTTTTTTCCCACCCCTCTACCCTTTCTCGATTCCTTCGAGTATGGTCCATCCCTTTTTCAAGTATGGTTGTCTATCTTTTATCTTTTTATATATTCTACCTTTTCGTAGTCTTCCCTCGATCACTTGTCGATTCAATCGATAGGTTTTTATATATATTATAGTGTGGATATTTTGTTTCCCTATAAAGTGATGTTTATATTAGGTTAACCTATACACATTCTATAAGGGGATCTATTGCTAATTCTTATCCTTATTATCTTTGTCCCTCTTTCGTGACACTCTACTCTAGCTCTTCTCAATTAGGCTTGCTATATCGATTTATACAATTATCAATTTAGTATTTAAGTAAGTATATGGTTGTCTCATCAAAACTAAGGTCTTGTACTATCAATTAGTTGCAATGATACCAGATATGGGTTAGAATTAGGGTTACTATCGCCATGGATTTGAGCAGTATCGGGCTTGAGAGTAATGTCTAGGTATATGGTATCGTTTGCCTTTGAAACCAAGAGATAATAGATACATGAACCCCAAATACTAATAGGGTTTATACAATTGACCTAGAATTGTTTATATAAATGCTTTGGTGTCTTAATCGGTAGAGATTATCAGATGGAACGATTTGTGGTAAATAAGAATAATAGGGTAAATTTACCAGATGGCTAAAAAATAAAATAGTATGATAAGTCACAGGCAATGGGTAGGGAATAAATCACAGAATGTATTTGAATAAAGTGGATAACTTATTTAATAGTTACTTATTATTTATACTTCTTTCATAGTTACTTATTATTTATACTTCTTTTTTATTAAGCCTTTATCCTCTTTCTTGTATTCTTTCTACCCTTGGTGTTTTCTTTTTATGGATGATAGCCCCAATATCCCCTGATTTGTTATAATCACTCAAAAGGTCACTCTTTTTTCAAATTATGTAACCTAACCAAGGTTAGTTTTACTGTTTTATAAATGGTTTTAAGACATATACAAATAGGTTCCCCTATCAGCTCTAGGCTATGGTAAACATGAGGTGAATTGTCTCTTACCCTAAGTTATTCCCATATTCTCCAGTCTTTTACAAATCGTTCAACTAGGGATTTCCCCCCTCTCTTTTATCTCAGCCTTTTAGTAGACTTTATCCTTATCCTACCCATTCGCTACATTTATAGTGAGCCCCTTGACCTCCCCATTATGGTGATGGTATTGCTCTGGCCGGGCTACCACCCTTTTAATTATATAAAATAGCAAGTCTGAGGTTTTGTCTATGCTTGATGGTAGTATCGACATAAAGTCGATATAGTCGTAATGATTTGTCTATTTTCAGGACAAAGGGATATGTTCTAGGGGTGGGCCCCTTTACTATCTTACAGATTATCTAGTGATTTATCTTTATATCAGCCTTTTATCATAGGTAAATTATATTATGTCATCTATAAATCATTTATTATTATCTATTACGAGTTTTCTAACCCAATAGTTACAGTAGAATAGGTTAAGGGTTGAATCAAAAATTAAATAGGAATAATTAGGTTGTAATATATTAGTTTGAGAGTCAGATAGTAAAGATTTTATACAATACAGGATAATGAGAGTAGAAAGTGCAAGATCTATACAACTAAGCCAAGAAAAGGGAGATAGAAAGAAAGGGGTAAGGGAATAAATATTAACATAAACTAGTCAGTGATTCAGGTGGGATCAATCGATAAACCCTAAGGGTGGAGCTGTCAATACAAAAGTAATAAATATAAACTAGCTAAGAGGGATAAATTTTAAGTAAATTCTCTAGGGACTAATAATAGTGGATTAGCCTGTGTGTGCCCCTTTATTTGGTTGGGTTTGAATCGGAGTCTAACCTTTAGTCGAAATACGTTTCTTATACTCTTGTCTAGGGGATAAAGTAAATAGATAAGAGAAACTGGACGAGTGCCAATTTGTGAAACTCAAAATGAGTCAGCCGGGTGGGTTGGGAATGCGTGTAGAAAGATTGTTTAGTATCATAAGATAGTTAGCCTTTCACCTAAATAGAGGGGGTAGTGAAAAGGTTAATAGGTAATAGATAGCTAATCAAACAATCAAAAGACTATATCAAATTGTGATATTTACACTTTATAGTAGATTAGTGATCCTTTCATCTTAGCTTATGGTTGATACTTACAGTTGCCATTCTTTTTCGAAATGTTTATGTCGACTACTCGTTTTAGTTACTTAAATTTATTTACCCAACAATAATATATCGGCCCTCTGATTTATCAGTCAACACAAGCCCACATTTATATTTACGATTATACTACTAATTGTTGCCCTATCTTCTGATTCAAGTTTTACAATCCTAGTTCTATTAGTCCCCTAGTTTGAATCCCTTTCTACTGAATGGCTAGATAGTTGTTTATGCATAATTAAATTTATATATCGGTACTCTATTCCTATACCTGGTAAACTATAACCTATTCAAACGATAGACCAAGTATGATTAGGCTAATCGATAGTTTATTAAAAGGGATACAATTAATGAGACTCGTACTAGTAGCAGATTTGCTAGGGGATTCATAAATATAATTATTATCAGATGATACGATTTTAAGGTTAAGTTAGTCAATCTACAATCATGATAGTGGCTATAGACCTTTACAACCCTTATTCCCCCTCGTTCTGGCCAAGGAGTCAGACTAATCGATATAATCTTGTAACCACCTTCGCATCCCTTTATAGACTACAAGTATCCTTTATAACAATTCTTTATTTAGTCTTTTCATTATTATTCACAAATTGTCTATTTTTCATAGACCCATAAAGTTTTTAAGAACCTAGCCGAGACTAGCCATAGTTTATTCGAAATTGTGTAGAAAATTGTACTTAAATAATATAAATAAGAGTAGCTAGAAGGATAATAAAAGATAAAGATTAGAATTTACTATAAATGCATGATACAAGATAGCGACTATTTTATTAAAAATATTAATAGTAATAAATGGATAGAAAAAGTAAAGAGATACAAGAAAAAGGGTAATGAAATACAAATTATAGAAGAATAAAAATAGAATTAAGAGCATAAATCGAAACAATAATGTAATGGGTACAATACAATAATGTAATGGATACAATTTATAGAATAATTTGGTATAAAGTAATGGGGGGTATAGGTGACTATAAAAAAGTGGATGATGAGAATGGGTAGTCAGGTGGGAAAGAGGGAGGAAGTCAAGAAGAGGGGTGGGGCTTTGGGATAATAGAAGTAGGGGGTAGGACTTTACCATAAGGAAAGCAAGGAAAGGGATAAACTCGAAGTCTGTATCAGTGAATAAGAAGGAGGAAGGCTGGGGAACCAATTTTCATAAGGGGACCAATGTAATTTAGATAGAATAAGGATAGAGCCCTCATAGTAATATAAAAATACTTGTACGATAAAAGGATTCTTCTAATAAAAACTTTGTAGATAGAAGGATGGGTAGATGATTATAGGTAGGAGGCCCTAGTACTTATTTGGCTATGATAGTAGACAATTTAGATAAAAGAAGAGATAATGAATAAGCTAATAAAGGATTAGTGAGTAGAAAAAAGTAGGCTCCCTCAATCAACCTTTATGTAAATAGAATGGTAACTATTCCAAATACTTCAATCTGTTTACTGACAAATCAATACTTTGGTGAATTTTTTAGTAGTTGCTACGATCGGTGAAAGGTTCCGTGGATCCAACCAGACTCGTTTATCCCTTTTCCTGGGATTGCTCAAATATAAATATTCCTTTTATAGGAGGAATAGATTACGTAAAAGGGTGGGTCGATAAATATATAAATATAGGGGGTACCAAGAAGACGAGATTCAGAATATAATAAAACGACTACCAAACCCCACTTTATATAAAATAGAATAGGGATTGTCATTATAGAATGTAAATTGTAATAATAGATCTCCGTAGGAGAGGGTCAATATAATAGGGGTGAATCCTGTTTGTAGTAACTAATAGTTTTAGGGGACTAAGAAACTAGTCGGGATTATAATGTTAGTAACTCTTTTTATAATTATAAACCACTAAGATAAAGTGCATATAGTAATAGTAAAAGCTTGTAAAGTATAAGACGTTAGAGTTTGGGTGGGATATAGAGAGTAGCGTGGAACAAATTAGATATTAGAGAAAATAAGTAGGAGAGGGATCTTACTTGTATAAGATAAGAGATGAAAGGATAAAAGATAACGTGGGATAGAGAGTGGGTAAAGGAGACGTAGGAAGGGGGGAATAGGAGGAACAAAGGGGTACAAGAAGGGTTTATAGGAACAACTTGTACCTATCTACATGGAGGGGAAACCCAATAGGAATAAAGAAGAACTGCCTATAAAAAAGGGGGGCTTATCCTTGTATGGATATAATATCAACCAATTTGTATATTGTAAGATAAATTCCCTCTTTTGTAGGGCCTAAATCATAGTTAATAATTAAGGGATCTTTATCAGTACGTCAATAAATAGGAATGGAGAGAATAATTTATGGTAGGTAAATTCTTACTTATCCTACAGATAATGGAAAACTTAAAAAACTTTAACTAGGTCACTAGTAGGGGATCATGATTTTATCATGGTAGCCAAATCACAAACCCACCAATAGATGAGAGAGGATCCCCCTGCGACAATAAACATAAAAGATCCCAAATGGTTTCAACAAAGGGTAATAAAAGGGGGTAAAAAAAGGAGTAAAAGGAGGGGTTAGAGGTGGCTATGAAAACTAAAAAAGGGGAGTAGTGAAGGCTTGGGATAAAAAGGAGTAGAACAATAAGAGGTGGGGTAGTGAAGAGAAGGGTGGGGCTTGTATGAAATGAAAGAAAGGAGATAGAACATAAATGTAAGACGTGACTAAAAAAGAAGTGTAGGATAAAAGATAAAAGGATGGGTATAACGAAAGATAGGGGTCTAGAGTGGGATAGGATGGATGACTAGAAGGGATCGAATAAAGGTGAGAAAATCATAAGGAAAATATAAAAAGGGGTAGAGAAACTTGAGACAATAGGAGGTTGCGGAAGGTAGGATAAGGAGAGTGATCAAAAACTTGAGGTTGGATGATGAACGGAAACTCTGTAGTAGGGAAAAGGTAGAAAAAGGGAGATAGTAAAGAAAGTGCCTACAACTGAGAGAATAAGTACTTAATGCAAAAACATCGAGTGAGAATAACCAAAGTGTCACTGAGGTAAATAACTTCGTAAAACCTATATAAACCTAATTGAATATTGTGAGATAATATGTATTTATTAAATTGTATTCACATTAAATTCCCTACTCATAAATCATCACTATATGATGTGGGATAAACAAAGATCTAAATTAGCAATGTAACCTTATCCTCTCTTATCGTCTATATTGGTGGTTGATCGTAGATATAAAGGGGATACCAACAAACAATTGTCTTTGAACTAGCCAGGTACAAGATTATTAGTTTTAAATTATCAATCTTTCTCCTCATTCTTTATGCTGAACTTTCTTTTCCTTGACAAGACATCCCTCTACCCTTCCTAATCCCTTCACATCCCTTTTTACATCCTCCTATTCTTTTCATCTATATACTTATTCTTTTTCTTTCTTATATCCTCCTATTCTTCTATTTTCTTATTTATTATATATATCCTCTTCCTCTTTGTATTCTCATCTTTATGTCTCTACCCTCCTCATCGTGGGTCTTGTTACCCTAGCTGAGTCTCGTTATTCTTTATATTCCTTTTCGTGATACCCTTTTCTCCCAAGGGGTTTTATCCCCTCAAGGTCCCTCTCTTCCCTTTCTTCTAGGCCATACTTTTGTTTCGTTCCTTTTTAGTCCCTTCTTTTTTATACCCCCATTATCCCCTTGTTTGTCATGGTTGATAGTCTTCTATTTCACATTCTCCATATTATTTGATTAATAAGTAAAGTATTGATGGGCACTCTCAAACCAGTCTTTGTTAGCTTATTATGCTTCAAGTTATACGTGCAATCTGGTTACTATGGGTATAGTTAGACCATTCTTACATCAACCAACCCTTATTATAATTATAGTGACTTATAGATCCCCTTTATTGACCTTTCTACCCTCTTAGTTATACCTACTCTTTGGAGTATTTGTCTTTATGTAAAATAATAGTAGGATAAATTGGGTACGTGACATGTATTTGATAATTCCTCATAGTAATGAAAATCAACGTATAATGATGACAGGAATAAACCAATAAGACTTGACTATAAGTCAAGGGGCTGAACAAAAATGAATAAGGAATGGAAGAGGGGAGAAGATAATGACCAGGGGAACTAAAAGAAAATTAAGTAACAATAGGCTAAGGGTAAGGGAAAAGTGTGAAGGGTAGGGTGCTCCCAACATAGTAGGTAAAAAGAAACAAGTATACAAAGAAAGAATTAGGAATAAGAATACAACTTAAGTCTTATAATAACTAATTATATTTGGTATAATTTATTGTGGGTAGGCGTATATCTAGAAATAAGTGGGGTAGGGGATGGTAATTTATAGTTGTAAATTCCCCATAAGGATAAATCACCAATTGAGAAATAAATGAAAGGGGACACAAGAATAAAACAAAGGGAAAGGAAAGAGGACAAAAGAGGCTAACCTTAGTATATATATGGGACCGTATATAGTTCTTTATATTCAAATTAATATTATACACCTCCTACAGGTATTATATAAAATATCTCCAACTAATCACTTGTTAAGTTACACAGGGAATAAATTAATCAATGTATCATTCCCTCCCGCTCTATATAAACTATTTAGTCGGCTACATGTCTTTTCAATATCGGTTAGATTGTATCTATGGTTTATCTTATAACCGTGAATAATAGAGGGATAATTACCTCTTCCCCCATCAATCAAAGAAAGGCCTATCGGTAATTTGTTACACGGGGAAGGGTAATCGTGGGTGGTTGGGGATAATAAGAGTAGGGTGAAAGAAGTAGGAAGAAGACTCGGATCAAAGGAGTAGGGAAGGGAAGAAAAGATAAGGGTGGGGATAAAAAGGGTTGGAAGAATAGTAAGAGGATAAAGAATAGGGGGTAGGATTTAACTATGTCAAGTGTAAAAATGAAGACAATAAACAAGAATCACGGGATCAAGAGAGGGACTAGCAGATAATAACATAAAGGAGTGACAATGCGAGAGTGGTTAGGGAGGGGGAGTATAAATCAGTGTCGTTATCTTTAACCTATTGTATATAAAAATGGAAGAAGTAACCTACCCTGTAAATGTGGTACCTGCCCTCTAACGCTTTTTCTGGTAACTGCTATTTGCTGTCACTAATTTCATAACCTTTATCATACCGTTGATACCCTCTCCCATTAGCATATTATCAACTTATAGGTTGATTGGAAGGGATCAACCGTTTACTAATACATAATAGATCGACAAATGAAAGATATAGGATAACTAAAGGCGGGGAAGAACCAAAGGGTATAAATAACCAAGGGATAAATAGAAAAGGTTTTTATAAATAACCAAGAGATAAATAGAAGAAGGCAGAAAGTCTGTATATGGTCACTTACCCCTTTCATCATTCAGTATAGTGGCTAGTCTAACATAATTTATGGTGATACCATAGGATCCTATAAGTTGTTAAGAAAAATAAAGAGGATGTTAGTTTACAAAAAATACTACTTATGAGTTGAATAATACAAAAGAGTGCCCCGATAAGAAATAAGAAAAAGCCAACCCCTAATGGGTATGATTGGCCGGCCTATGGTAAAATTTAGATAGTAAGTGAATGAAGGGTAAAAGGAATAGACCAGTAGAGGGTATAAGGAAAAAGTCTAAAAAAGGATAAAGGACAAAAAGTAGAGGATATAAAGGATAAAGGACAAAAGAGTATATAAAGGATAAAGTACAATAAGAAGAGTTTATATATTATAAAGGCGCTCCTTCTTTTATGTCCCTTTTGTTTTCTCTTTCATCTTTTTGTTCCCCCATTCCTTTTCCTATGTTTTATGTTCCTTTTTAGGACTC
The DNA here is from genome assembly GCA_022478985.1 of Massospora cicadina. NCBI lineage: Eukaryota > Fungi > Entomophthoromycota > Entomophthoromycetes > Entomophthorales > Entomophthoraceae > Massospora > Massospora cicadina. Next base: position 1,614 of record JAKSZP010003584.1, on the reverse strand, counting down.
AACCCTTTTATTCCTCAAAGTTTTTCTCTTTTTCCCCCTTTTCTGTCATTGTCTTTCTTATTCTTTTTTCTATCCCTAGTTTGTCAATGTCCCTCCCCTTTTGTCCACCTTCCTTCAAACTACTAATCGTTCTAGAGCGTCTTCTTGACCTTTTATGGTCTCCACATGTTATTTTCATCCCGTGTTCCATAGCTTACAGTTTGTCATTATTCATGATATGGATAAAACTTATAAAGGACAGGAGGGTATATTGGAATTCTTATTATCCCAACTAAGCCTGGTCGATCCGTTGAAATTGTCCTTCTTCCCCTACTCTCAACGATAATAAGTGAAAAGGGAGGGTAATCGATAAACTTGTTGGGAATTCTATAAAGACTAAATTTGAAAGATTTTATAAGTTGAAAGAATGGAGGAGATAGTTTATACAAAGGTTAACCGTAATACCACAAGGAGATGCTAGATTGTAAATATACAAGATCCCACGTAATTGTAAATAGCCTACCCTATAGCTTAATTCAGTATAAAAGATAGCTGTACGATGAACCACCATGGGAAGGTATTAATCAAGAAATCTCCTCGACCTATAAATTTAGAGGATAGATTCTAAAGAGTGAGGGAGATAGCCAAAGACTCCCCCCTCTGGTAAGAATAACGTGGGGTGCTAGACTCGTAGTTTGACTACCTACGTTTAAAGGGCTCCATACACAAATACAGGCTTATCACACACTTATTGAGGTTTGGCTTATTAGCTACTACCCCCGTCCCTCCCTCTTTTTACTATAACATCTTTTGTTCAACCTACAATTTATTAGTCAGACCAGTAACTCACATTAAGTGTACAATTTGCTAATTTATTCCCTATTGATGATAAATGTAAAGTTTATTTATAGCCCTTGTTGACAGTTAGTTTATTTATAGCCCTTGTTGACAGTTAGTTTATTTACGACTACCTTTTATTTGTTTAGAGACCCTTATTACTATAACTCCCCCCTCCCATTACCTGTTTACCTCCGATTGCCAGTAATAATTGCTAAAGGGGCTCAGACTACGAAGGCTCCCATATATAAATCACGTAGACCTAATCTATAATTTATATAATCAACCGTATAATAGGGGGCATATAAGACGAAATTCTCTAATAACTCCAGGTTAAAGTATAGACCTATATAAGAATGAGTTGGATCAAAGGGTTAAAAAGTAACGACGTGATGACTACAATCACCTAGCCCTTAGTTCTCTAGGGACATATATTTACCCTCTTTATAGTAGATTTACTAACTTGTAGTTACTCTGATCCACTTATCCCTTATTACCAGGTCACATATTATCCCAACCACCTACACCCTTCTATTCATCTTCTTAAACTCTAGCCTATGCCCCATACATCCCTTGTCTTAGTTATTACATTACTCTTTTTCTATTTTCCTATTTCTTTAGTTGCCTAGGTTTAGCCTCGATCCTTCTCAAGCCCTCCCTTCCTTCCCAAGTCTTCCCTCCCCCTCTTATCCTTCCTACCCCCAAGTTAGGGCCTTCACTCAATCCCTGCCTTCCCTTCCTAGTTCTTTTCCCTCTTATCTCTTTGTCGATCTTTTTTCTCACACCCTTTTTTATTCT
>JAKSZP010003583.1:0-18745 GCA_022478985.1 Massospora cicadina | reverse complement strand
TAAGGCGTTAATCATATCTCATTGGCCATTTGAGCACTATCAAGACAATTTGTCCTAAATTTTTGGTTTTGAATTTAGCGATATAAATGGGAATAAATAGTGCTTTGCAATTTATTATAAATATGAATATCAGTCTTTATGCCCATATGATTACTATTTTGTAAATTAAATCTAGTTATAAAGTATAGAAGTTAAAATTGATTATTTTTAGTAAAATTAATGCAAGCCTAAAGTTGAAGTTTTTTCACACTAGGGCAAACCCTTATAATGCTGTATAAATTAATAATAAAAAGGGTCGCCCTATGTATGACCGCCCACGACCAAAGTTATTCTCAAAGGCCACTTTAGCATAGGACTTGGAGCCTTCAAGAAGACTTACAAGATTTGAAAACAATGATATTGGGACTTAGTACTTGAAAATATAAATGAAGTAAAAAAGGCTTATCTACCCTGCAGGATGCAGGATTTCTCAAGCCCTTCTCCAGCGCCAATTTTTGGCTCTCTTGTCACCATTTAATGTGCTTAAACTTTTTGTAGTAGGGCCTTTATTCAAAGGTCTCCATTCCAAAGCTACATCATACTTGCCATTGGTATTCTATTAAAGTGGGTTAAGGCTATCTCTGTCCCAGCCTCAACTGTGAATTCTATAACACAATTCATTTGCTCTATTTTCACACAACATGAATGCCTGATAGTCTCATTTTTTTGATAATGAAATAAAACATAGAAATTAAGTTGTCTAAGGACTAAAAATACTGTTCAGTACCAAACAACACTTCTCTGCTATCTATAATTATTCAACTATTATGTCAGTAGAATGTGAAAATGGCACTCATATATATTCTGCATATGATGGCATCTAATGGTGTGATTGTTGAGTTTTGGTTCTCTTTGGCGGGCTGATTCTTCTTTTGCAGTGGGATGAAGTTTCGTGCATCTATTGTATGATGACAATAGACTGGATGGTGACTAAAATTTAAGATATAACTTCTTGGTAATACTTAAATTCGTATTCCCTGTTGTTTAATTGGATGATGGAACGCTGCCCTGATCTTACTGATCCCAAGTAAAGTCTTGACTGATACAAAGTAAGTATTAAGTGCAAAAAAGTTTATAAGTTAAATTATAAAACTAGTCATAGTAGTTGAATGTTTTTTATTAGCATCAACTTGAGGGTTATTTATAGGGTTCAATGTTCACCACATCTTACCCATGACGTCTCATTTTCAATGGCACTTGGCCACGTAAAATGTTTGTAAGAACGTCTAAAAATACTTCAACTCAGGGCATCATGCTCAGCCTCAGGGTTGGTGTAAACACCGTCATCATTCTCAAGATGGCGTTTCAGATGCATCTGCAAATAGCTGAACTGATTCTCTTTCACATGTAATCAGCAGCACATACCAAGGCGATTTTTATCACTAATTAGTCATTAATTTGATCAAAAACTTGACTGACATTAAAAATTAAATTTGACATAGATCAACAAAGCCCACGTGCCTGAGTCATTAAGTCAAAACTTAATTTAAGTCCAACCTAACCAACAAAGCCCTAAGCCCATGTCATCATAGTTGAATTTTTATTAAGTGAAGTTGCTAGGCCACAAATCCCAAGTTTGGATATACTTAGGATATAACTGATCCATAATCACTGATATCTGATATGATCCATAATAAGTTTAAGCATGCTAGCATTATTATGTCCTTATTGAATATCTGACAATTAGGTCCAGTCAATTACTCAACACTTCCCCCGCCTTTTTTTGATAAAAGCGGTGGGTACCCTTCTTCCTGGGTCACAATGTCTAACTTTTTGCATTCCTCAAAGTATGAACGTTATCTTGATAGCCTTTCCGCCTCAGACAGACAAGCCTTCCTAGGCTAAGCAAGTCCATGCAGTGCGCGATAATCAACTTGGGTGTGTTGCCCATGGTTCCTCAAGCTGGGTCAACCAGCTATGCTTCCACAGTAATTGAGAGTTCAGCTTCACATCCAGCTGCAACAACACCAATTGATAAACCTGAACAAGCCCTCGTGGCTTCAGATACAGTCAGTCAAACATCCCAATGGGTCGAGTGGTATCCCCTTTCAACTTATTCTTTATCTCTTTGGCCTTCTGAAGCCGTTCAGTTCAAAAAAACCCTGATCCAAAATCAATTTGCTTTGGATGGGGATCTTCTTCTGGACTACTTGTTTTCACTTTTTAGCATCTTCACTTCAAAAAAACTTGCTTCCTCCTTGTGCGTGGGCAGCGTGGCTTCATCTGGTCTTGGGCTCAAATCAATGTTGGATCTTGTGAACACCTACTTGTTATACACACTTGCTACTGGTCCTGAGGTTGCTGCATACAATATTTTTGAGGCCAACCAGGCCCTTATTTTTGCTAACTCAGCTGCTAGGCTTTGGTGTGAACCCGCTTCAGTACATACCAAATTTTATGTCACGTTGGGCCTCAAGTCTCGGATTTCAAAGGATTGGTGCATCCTGTAGTTATACCGAGCCCTTTGTAAAAGCTTGGCTAAGGGCTTCCTGAGAATTATGTCCCCCAAATGGCTCTTTTGGGTGCGTGCATTCGCTTCCCTCCTTTGTTGCTTCCCACCAATACTGTGCCCAACATGCGCAGGGTATTAGATGAGGCCCATTCCCAGATGCTTTGCGCAAAAGAGTTTGTAAGTCCCAGGGAATGTCTTCTGGCTCTTAATTGGGCCATCTTCCCATTCCCAAGTAAAAAGACACCAATGAGGATGGCGGTACCCCTTGTTACTCAAGGCGATCTTGCTCAAATAGTAGATAAGCGATGGGTAACAGCTCTTTCACTTTGGATCCCACCCCCAGTACCCACACTCGCCTTGGCAGAACTGTTGCGGGGAATTAGCAAAATCTGAGCTGAGATTGTCAAATTGAAATTGGTCAGATCTAATTTGAGTGGCAAACTGGCCAATGCCTGGATATCAAATGGCTGGAAAGGCATGAAGACTGAGGTATCAGCTGGTTTGCCCGATGGTTTCAACCTGATCAATGTGCTGATAGAACTAACATTGGGCACCATCGATGATGGTTCAAAGCCCTCTGTTGGCAATTTGGATATTGCGGCTGATATGATGCCATTGATCAAACGACCATTTCAGCGACCAAGTGCAGGCAGGTTGGGCGTCCCAAACCCGTTTCCAACCAAATGGACTCACCCCAATGTGGGGTGGCCTTGGGGGATTCCCGTTGCTCATCAGGCCAAATGCCATCATGCCAACCGTCAAAAATATAGCTGAGCCCTAGTTCAGACGTTTGAGGTCAAACTGACAGCGACTCAGCCCACCGCCAAATTTTGCGATGTCAGTTCTCAAGGAACAATCCCGCCCATTCCCAAACAATTCACTGGTTAGGTCAATATTGCGGGACCCAATCCCAACCTGTCACTACCCCAATTGACCACTATTTAATTAGTTGCATGGAACTGAGAAAATTGTTAGACAATTTTCTTCCTTTTCCTTCAAATAAAATTTTACCAAAAAACTAAACAAATTTTATTCTTTCTTCCGACTGCATTCTGATGTCATTTCCCTGGTGGCCTGTCAGTCCATATACCGGATGGGCTCTACCAGTACTCTTGGTCACTATGGCCCCCTCCGTCATCAATTGTGTTCAGCGAGTCCAATATTCTTGGCTCTACAGCCTCACAATCACTAACTTCTGGCAGCAATACACAGGGATATTGTGGCCGTATGTCCACCAGTTGCAAGAGAGAATCTGTCTCCTTGTTACCCCAGTTGAAATGGCACCATATGCTGAGGATCTTATCGAGACTATCTCAGTGATTCCACCCCCTGCAGCAAGACATTCTGGGTCAGGAGTGGGTTCAGTGTGGTTCGTCGTTGGGATCATTCTCACCATGTTGCTGCACCAACACTTTGTCATTTCCCAATGCCCGGCTCCATCTCAAGTCATCTGGTCAGCAATGCCTCTGGCATTCTGGCTTGCTTTTTGGGTGCTTATGCATCCTGATTGGCAGGCTGGTCTAAACTTGTTCTGCCATTTCCATGACATAATTGACCGACCATTATTTCCAGCCACTTCCGCCTTGTTCTTCAAACTGGGCGCCGCAGTGGTCGTTCTCTACCAAATGAACGTGCAATCAGTAGTTTGCTGTTTGTTGTTTGTTTGGTCACTTTCCGACTTTGGGAGAAATATCCACTCTACCTTGGGAAATCTTCTTCAAGCCACCCAAGATGTGAAGATTGCATCTCCTCCTCCTTCCTCCGTCCCAGAGGAAAATCAAGTGTCCCCTCCCAGGAGATCGCTAATCAAGTTCTTGACACGCTCGCTGAGTGCAAATGTGTACAGTGATTGCACTTAATAATGCCTCTGCATTATCCCATGCATAACAAGGGCTCGCGTTGTTAGATGCTGTGGATGGGGATGTCCGCCGTTGGGTGAGAGGTCTTTTGCGTTCTTCCTCACAAGCAGGAGACTCCACCCCACTGATGGCTGTCATGTTGGCCGCCCTGAAACCCCCTGTGTCCCAATCAGACCACTTATTCAGACTGATCCATGCCATGGCTGAAGCCCTTAGCTTGGTTTCTTTGATTTCTACCTTTCTTGAACTGCCCCTGTGTTAGGTCTATCTATTGATATGCTTAAGGCAGTCTTTAGATCGGGCTTGGATTCAGGTTCTGCTCATCATGTGGTCTGGTCTACCATCCAAGGACCAGTAGATCAAAAATGTGCCACCGCAACTACTATTGATGCCTTCCCCCGCTATGTTTCCCATTATCAGAAAGGGAATTTTATGATAAGGTTACTCAATGAAGATGCAGATGATGCGCCTGTCTTCAAATTAGCGGTAGACTTGGGTTCCAATCTTGCCATAACCCCTGAGTCCAAGTTGGCGATTACAGAGTTAACTATTAATGATTTGTTCAAGCCCAGATGGAGGAAATCGTTTCCCCCACCCTCATACTTCCAATTTTTGCTCCAGCAAAGGACCCCAATATTACCCCTGATATACCCATTATTTCTTCAGTCACTGATGAGTCGGTCAAACCTTCCAATAAACAGAACTTTGCTTATTTCCTTGTACCTATGAAGATCTGAGTTGGCTTGCATCATGTCTCCTTCAAAGCTCTGGTGGATACTGGAGCTGCGGGGAACTTCATGAATGTTGAGTTGGCACAACAATTAAAACTGGAAATGGATGTGGGCTCCTCAGTAATGTTGGCTTCATCTGCTTATCAGTCCTCATATGTCATTCGTCGACCAGTACCCTTTTCAATCCACCAGTTCAACTTCTGCGATCATTTTTTGGCTATGCTGAACTTGGTGTTTTTGGTAATCTTAGGTGTAGGGTGGTAGCGCTGACAGCATGTGAAGATTCATTTAGAATCCAATACATTGTTGTTTACCAATGATGATTTGGAGGAGAGTTCCCTCTGATCAACACTCTCAAGAAGATACAAGGAACCAGCTCTATCACTACCCTGGTTACTTCTGCGGGCATTCTGGCCGATTTTTACAAAAGCTTAATGTGATATCAGAGAATCTTCAACATGGGAAAGGTGGATCGCCTGCCTAAGCACTCTAGGTACGATTGTGGGTTTTGAACAACTGTGGAGTTGGTGATCAACTGTACGTTGTATCCCTATAAAGCGGAGGAAGAAGTTGCACTCAATACCTGCTTGGACAATATGTTAAAAAAGGTTGGTTGTTCAAAGAGACCTCACCCATCGCCTCCCCCATCGTCTTTGCCAAAAAATTGGATGGTTCTCTACATCCCTGCTTGGATTACGGTCATTTGTATAAAATAACAGTTTCTGATCCCTACCCATTGCCTCTGGAGCAGACAATCGGTCAGGTAATCTCCAAATCCCGTGTATTCTCAAAACAGGATTTAGTGAACGCTTTCAACCAAATTTGGGTAATGGAAGGACAGGAATGGCTAACCGTGATCTAAACAAAGTGAGGCATTTTTAATTTTGTGTAATGCCCTTTGGGCTGAAGAATGCTCCCACTGCATTTTAATGGATGATCAACAATGTACTGGGTGACCTCCAGTTTACTTGCGCAATTGCATACATTGATGATATCCTGGTTCATTCCCCAACTCCCAAACAACACGCTATTGACTTAGAAGCAGTGGTGGTCGCCTTTCATAAAGTAGGGTTGTTTCTTGAAGCTTCCAAGTGTGAGTTTTATAAGGAGGAGGTTACTTTCCTTGGGAACCTGGTCCTTAAGGATGGTGTCACAATCCCTCCCAACAAGTTAGATGTGATCCGAGAATGCCCAACTCCAACTACACAGAAACAACTTTGGAGTTTCTTGGGAACTATCATCTTTCTTAAAAAATTCCCTAGCACGTTCCCAGTTGGTCGCACCACTCCATTCCCTTACTGGGAAAAAAGTACCTTTTTGTTGGATGCCCAAATGTCAGCAGGCGTTCAAATTGATCAAGGAGGTGTTCATGTCTCCGCCTATCTTGAAACATGCCAATCCCACCAAACCATATATTGTTGCATGCGATGCCTCATTGGTAGCAGTGGGAGCAGTGTTGCTTCAGGAGCACGATGATCTTGAACATCCGGTAACTTACTTTTCCCAAAAATTCAAAACCATGGAGCAGTCTTGGGCCATCTATGACAAAGAATTGGCAGCTGTTGCATGGGCATTAACTCATTGGCGGTATCTGTTGCAGGATGCCCGCCATGAATTAATGGTCCGCACAGATCAACAGGCTTTTTGTATTTCTGCAAGCCCCAAAAATTGGCGCATTGGCAGGCCCAAACCTGTTGGGACCTGTGCATTTTTAACTTCAAATATAAATTTGTTAAAGGTGCGCTCAATGTACTTCCCAATTTCCTAAGCTGCAGTCCCGCCCACTGTCCCTCAGAACCTGAGGAGGTGAATCTCATTACTGTGATCCCTGCAACTCAGATTCTGTCAATTGTTCCTCCCATTGTTTCCTCCATCGCGTTGGCTCCTGACGCCCCATTATTGGCTCAGGTTTTAGTTGGTCAAATGGCCTGCCCTGAAGGCGTGGAGTTGATTGAGCAGTTAGTTCACTCAAGTCACAAACACTCTCTATATACTTAGAAGAGGGACTCATTTATTTCCGTTCTCACATTTGGGTTCCCCCTCCTTCTTTTAATCAGAGGTATTCCGCGCACATCATGATCCCCCCACGGTCAGACATCCTGGTAACAAGGATGCATTGATCTTATCCAGCGAACCTTTGATTGGGTGGTACTGACCAAAGAGGTCCTGGCTTGGATCACCGATTGTGTTACTTGCGCTAGGGCCAAGTCAGATCACTCCAGCAAAAATGGCCTCCTGCACCCCTTACAGCAGGCGGAAGGTCCATGGACCTCAGTGTCCGTGGACTTTATTGTTGAACTCCCCTGTTCTAGTGGGTTTACAGCGGTGATGGTAGTGGTGGATCGTTTCACAAAATTTTCCCTTTTTATCCCTTATACTTCATGATTACGTTGGAAGAAACTGCCCATCTTTTCATATGCCATGTGTTTTCAATCTTTGGTCTTCCCCAAGAGATCATTAGTGACTGGGGCTCACAGTTTACCATGCAGTTTTGGAGTGAACTCCTATCAATCCTGAAAATATCCCCCTGTTGATCCACAGCATATCACCCTCAGTTGGATGGACAGACTGAGCGGGTTAATCAAGTCCTTAAACAGTACCTGCATTGCTATGCTGCAGCAGCGCAGGATACTTGGGCTGGTGACTTGCCCCTCGCTCAATTTGCTTACAATAATGGGACCCACGCGTCCATGGGGTTTCCCCTTATGAAGCAACGTTAGGTTATAATCCTTCATTTTCAGTCAGGCCGTGCCTGCGGCATGAGGTTCAAGCTGCCGCGGACCACGCTGCTCATATCCAATTGACCCAAGCTTTAGTATTGGAACACCTTGCTAAAGCATAAATGACTACAAGCGGTTTGTGGATTGCAAGCACCTTTCGGGTCATGATTTTATGGTGGGTTCTATGTTATGCTTGATACCCATCATTTGTGAATTCAAACCCTTCCTGCAAGTTCGCCAGTAAGCGCTTGGGCCCCCATTTAGTGGAGGAGGTATTGGGTAATGAGGCGTTCCATCTGAAGCTTCCTGCGCATTGGAAGCAGCACCCATTTTCCATGTTTCCCAGCTGTCGCCCTTAAAGGGTGCAATTCCCACAGAACCAGAGCTGATCATTGTCAATGATGAGGAAGAAGCTGAGGTAGAGTCCATCCTGGCATCCTGGAAGTCGCGACGTTTAATCCAATATCTAGTGGCCTGGTAAGGGTATCTGACCTAAGAAAATATTTGGGTCAAGGCGCGTGATTGCGCAAATTGTATGGACCTGGTCAAAGCTTCCCATATCCCACCCCGAGGTTCCCCAACCCCCCCAAAAAAACTCGTGACAATTATGGCTATCAAGTTACCCAAGGCACACAAGAATGTGGCTCTGGTGCAGTTTCCCGGTGGGGGTGCTCTTCCTTTGGAAAAAGGAAAGGGTAATGTAAGTCCCATGGAACGTCCCCTGGCCCTTGATTGGGCCATCTTCCCATTCCCAAGTAAAAAGACACCGATGAGGATGGTGGTACCCCTCGTTACTCAGGGTGATCTCACTCACATAGTAGATGAGCGATGGGTAACAGCTCTTCCACTTTGGATCCCACCCCCAGTACCCACACTCACCTTGGCAGAACTGTTGTGGAATATTAGCGAAATCTGCACCAAGATTGATGAATTGAAATTGGTCAGATCTAATTCAAGTGGCAATCTGGCCGATGCCCAGATCTCAAATGGCTGGAAAGACATGAAGACCAAGGTATCATCTGGAATGCCCGATGGTTCCAATTCAATCAATGTGCTGATAGAACTAACATTGGGCGCCATTGATGAGGGTTTGAAGCCCTCTGTTGGCAATTCAGGCATTGCAGCCGATGTGATACCATTGACCAAATGAACAGTTCAGCGACTGAGTGCAGGCGGGTTGGGCATCCTGAACCCATTTCCAACCAAATGGACACACCCATATGTGGGGTGGCCTTGGGGGATTCCTGTTGCTTGTTGGGCCAAAAGCTGTTGTGCCAACTGTCAGAAATGTAGCTGAGCCTCGGTTTGGATGTTTGAGGTTGAACCAACAGCGACCAGGCCACCGCCAAATTTTTCAAAGTCAGTTTTTAAGGAACAAATCCACTCATTATGGACAATTCACTGGTTAGGTCAAAATTGCGGGACCCAATCCTGACTTTTCACTACCCCAATTGACCACTATACAATTAATTGCATTGCACTGAGAAAATTGTTGGTCAATTTTCTTCCTTTTCCTTCATTTAAAATTTTACCAAAAAACTAAACAAATTTTATTCTTTCTTCTGACCGCATCCCTGATGGCATTTCCCTGGTGGCCTGTCAGTCCATATACTGGATGGGCTCTACCAGTACTCTTGGTCACTATGGCCCCCTCCGTTGTCAATTGGGTTCAGCAAGTCTGATATTTTTGGCTCTACAACCCCACAATCACTAACTTCTGGCAGCAATACATGGGGATATTGTGGCCGTATGTCTACCAGTTGCAAGAGAGAATCTGTCTCCTTGTTACCCCAGTTGAAATGGCACCATATGCCGAGGATCTTATGAATACTATCTTAGTGATTCCACCCCTGAAGCAAGACCCCCTGGGTCAGGAGTGGGTTCAGTGTGGTTTGTCATCGGGATCATTCTCATTATGTTGCTGCACCAACACTTCGTCATTTCCTAATGTCCACCTCCATATCAAGTCGTCCAGTTGGAAATGCCTCTGGAATTCTGGCTTGCTTTATGGGTGCTTACACATCCTGACTGGAAGACTGGTCTAAACTTATTCTGCCATTTCCATGACAGAGTTCCTCCCCTTCATTTACCCCTGCCTTGAGAGCCTTCTTGCCAATTGTATCTTCCTTTTGGTGGCATTTACTCCTGAGTCAAACCTTTCCCGCCTATTCCAAAGTCCCTTCCAATGGAATTTTCCCTTAGTTTAATAGTTTTCCTAAGCTGACAAGGTCAGCGTGCCTGATGCTGATATTTCTTGGCTTTGGCACATCTCTGACAGGGTCTAGATAGTCAGGACTTTATAAAATCCGCATCTCTCCACTTTTGTTACAGGCTTCTCTAGTTTTATTGCACTCTCCTCCCCCTACTGATGAAGGGGTACCTAGTTCTAATGACAGCGAGGCATCAAATCTATGAAATAAACTCTATGGCTTGCAATTATTTTTTTCATTATTAAATATTTATATTTATAATATCCAAATTTTTAATTCATTACCTTTTTTTCTTTCTTTTCTTTTTTATATTAATATTCTTTATGATACGTATGAAAGAACTTAGTGTGTACTCGATTCATAACCCAGCCACCTTGATCCTTAATGGTATGTACATTTTCAGACGATTTCTCCAATATAATATATGGACCCTTCCAAAGCAAGGCTAGCTTGTGCGCGCGGCCTGCACTATGAGTGTCACAATATACTACTAAATCTCCTTCCTTGAACTTAGTCACTAAAGCTCGTTTAGCATCATTGTAGCTCTTCTGAATAGTTTTTTGACTAATAGCGTTTTGATAAGCTTCAAATTGCAACCTGATTAAGGCCTTCAATAGTTGCTCACCATATTTATTTTGGGTCAATTGTGTCAGTTAAACTGAGTACTTAATATAATAATGAAGGCAGAGCGGGATGTCTACCATACAAAAGTTGAAATGGAGAGTGGCATGTGCTGCTGTGGTGTCCAATATTGTATGCAAACACGGTTGCACTAATTGAAGTTGCCCATTGTGAAGGCGCCAAGGCTGCATTTTTGCGTAAAATGCCAATTAAAGTGCCATTCACTTGCTCTACCATACCATTAGTCTCATGATGGTATAGTGTTGACAACACTCCTTTGATGGACATCAACTCATTTAGCTGTTGTACCATTTGGGCAGTAAAATTTATGCCATTGTCTGTCAAGATCTTCTGGGGCATCCGTGCTTATAGATAATATTATCCATAATGAACTTGGCAGTAGTTAGAGCCCAATGTCTCAAATTGCTTTCGCTTCCACCAATTTCATTAGATGGTTAATAGCAACAATTATAATTTGTTGCATAGGCTACTCACAGGCAAAGGGCCAATTACATCAATTGACATGGTATGCCAGGCCCATCAAGTTTGATCAAATGGTATTTCACATCCAACTTCATAGGTTTTGTGATTTGGCATGAATGAATTTTATCAAGCACATCTTGGATATCAAATTGCATGGAATCCCAATAGTAACTGGATCAAATTAATTCTAGCATCTTGGTCATTCCCCATGTCTGACAGCCTTGTGTGCTTGTGTAATAATCTCCATTTGGTTGGAAGGTTTTGTGAAGATTTGACGTTGTCCATTGGGCTTAAGCTTGTATAGAACTCCATTTTGATATTTGTTGTCAATTAATGCTTTTTTGATCACTTTTTGAACTTTGAGTGATTCATATCCATACTTTCAGGTAATCATTTTTTCATGAAGCTCATTGGCCAAACTGCTCAGGACAGCTACAATAGGAAGTCGTGATAGTTCATCTGCATTTTGATGAGCTGCTCCAGCTCTATGAATAATTTCATAATTGTACGCTTGTAATTTCAGATCCTAGCAGGCTAACCATCCTTCAGGTTCCTTGAGATTGAGGAGCCATTGTAATGAGCTGTGATCCATTACTACTTAAAAAACTTGGTGCCATGAATGTAAACCCAAAATTGTTTACAAGCATAGATGACAGCCAGACATTCTCTTTCAGTCACTGTATGATTACGCTCAAGCTTATTCAGCGTCCTGCTGCAATAAGCGACCGGATGCTCCTCACCATCATCCCCAATCTGTGATAGCACACCACCAATTGCAGTCAATGAGGCGTCAGTTTGTACAATAAAAGGCTTGCTGAAATTGGGATATCAGAGGATAGGCGCTGAGCTCATTTTATTTTAAGGCCTCAAAGGCTTGTTGGCATTCCTCTGCCCAGCAAAAATGAACTCCTCCTTGTAGTAAGTGGAATAGAGGCTCGGCAATCTTTGCAAACCCTTCCATGAATCTTTGATAGTATCCTACCATGCCTAAGAACACTTGAACATCTCTCATACTCGTCGGAAGTTGCATATTATTAATTGCCTCCACCTTTTGAGGCTGAGGCTGCAAGCCCTTTAGAATCAATGACAAACCTGAGGTATTCCAATTGTTCTTTAAAGAATTGGTATTTTCTAGGCTTTATCTTCAGATTGGCCTTCAACAGCCATTCAAACACTTGTATAAGGTGCTCCAGATGTTTGGAAAATGTTTGCAAAAAGACATTGATGTCATCCAGGTACACCAGAACGTAGGACAATTTAAGGTCCCCCAAAATCGTGTCCATTGCGCGCTGAAAGGTTGCTGGTGCATTACACAGCCCCTGTGGCATGCGTTTCAGTTGAAAAAGCCCTTGAGCAGCAATCATCGCGCACTTTTCATGCTCCTCTTGTGGCAGCTCAATTTGCCAATATCCTGAGATGAGGTCCATTGCGGTAAAGTACTTCGCCCCTCCCAGAAAGTCCAGAGCATCATCAATTCTGAGCAATGGATATGAATCTTTTTTTGTAATGGCATTGAGGCATCAATAATTAATCACAACTCGATTGCTGCCATCTTTTTTATTTACAATTAATGTGGGGCTGGCCCACGGGCTTTTGAATGGTACTATCATTCCACTTTTCAACAATTTGTCTAGCTCTTCACTGACTACTTTTCACTAGCCCTGGGGCGCCGAATTGGCCTCATTCTAATAGGCATATGGTCCCCAGTATTAACAAAATGCTGAACTCCTTTTGCACAACCTAAATCTTGGTCATCTTTGGCAAAAATTTTGGAGTATCATTCAAACAACTCTAGTGCTTCATCCTTCTGTTGTTCTGATAATCCGGTAAAAGATTCTCAAGATATTACAGCATGTGCCCCAAGGGTTTCTGTTAGTAAGTCAAACTCAGATAAGTCACAAAATTTGAAAGCTGATATTAACTGTCCCTCGGAAACAGATGCACAAAAGTGACTACTTGATATTTCTTGACCTTAATGTTTTGGCTGGTCAAATTTGCTAGTAAGACATCAATCTCTCCGTGCCCCAGTATAAGTATTCCAGGCGCCACACTAGGTTCCATTTGAGAATGATGCCACAGGGATACAACCTCCCCATAAAGTCCTTCTGGAATATCCAGTGTGGTCCCCGTCCTCATAACCAAATGATGGCCTGGAGCTATTGTCACATCCTTATTCACATGTAGAGGTATTCCTCAATTTTTGTTTATGGTGGTTGTCATGGGGCGGCTTCAATTCCCCCGCTGAATATATCCTACTAGTATTATCCCATCAGCATAATATATATTGATAAAATTTCTATGATGGCTTGTGGGCTTTGTATCGTTGCAAGAGTAATAAATTGAAAGTAATTGTCTTAATATTGTCAAGATGTTTTCTTTAAAATTTCATGAGATCCCATAGGTCCTTAAATAACTAGTTTTAATTAATATGTCATTATTGGCATTTGGAAGCACTATAGTGGGTGCAGCTACTACCAAAGCTCCAAATCGCAGTGGCAAAGCGCTGTAAGCTCCTTCACTCTCAGTGCTGGTAAGGCCTGCGGTCCCATATTCTTGATGATGGTCAATGTCTGGAGCTATTTTCAATTTCTTAACCAGCTTCGCGGAAACAATGTTTACAGGTGCTCCACTATCAACAATAGCTACAACTCTGACCTTGTTGACCAGAATATCCACATAAGTGCACTCAGAGTAGTAAGAATCAATAGGGCTTACTAAGTGAATATGGGAAGAATCCAGGGAGTTAGAGTGTGCTTCAGAGTATTCCCAATACTGGGACATTCATTGATGTTTGTGTCAATTGGCATTGCTGTATTGACCCCTTTCAGGACTGGGGTATCTGCCATATTGCTCGGCCCATCAGCTGAAATATTCTCAAGTATTTGTTGCACATAGGGTTTAGCATCTACTTCAGAGGCTTCAGGTATGACAACCTTACTCTGGGAGCGAGTTACTGCATGTATGTTCGAAGAATTGTCATTCAATACTAAAATAGACTCGATTTCATTGCTAAACAAGGTACTGTAACCATCATTTTTGTTGTTGATCAGGTGGGACTAGTGTCTTAGGCACAATAGAGCATCCCGCATCTATTGTGCTTGTTATTTTCCCTCCTCCTGCACGGTATCAGGAAGGACTAAGTTGAAATTTTGCTGATGGCATTGGGAAGCATATTGACCTTTACAATTGCAATTATAGCAAGTAATTTCACTCACTGGCCACAGGGTTCTTGCATTTGAATTTTGCTCATTTTTTACAGGCGGATTACTGTCAATTTTTTTATTGGTTTCAAAGGGCTTTCCAGAGAAGGCAGCGGGTCCCAATCTGTAACCAGTATTAGGAGGGCCATAATTTTTTGAGCATCTGAGCAAATAGTCAACCAATTCAGATGTTGCCAGGTTTTGCACAAAAGCAGGCAATAAAGTGTTTGATAGATTAGGGGTAAGGTTCTACTGCATGCTCTAGTGCAATTTTAGCATCAAAATTGACCATAGCCCATGTGCCTAAGAGAACTTGAGCTTCACTATAGAATCAATCCGCAAATTTGTCAATTGCTTCATCTTTCTTAAATCAAATGTTCAACAACTTAGATTTTATGGACGACATCCGTTCTGGACCTACAAATTAATGAAGTACAGCCTCCTTGACTTCGGCATATGTTGGATTTTTGTTAATTTGAGGCATAATCAACTCAATGCTCCACTCATCCAAGCAGTTAATCATAGTGGCTGCTTTTTTATGGTCACTGGCCCCATGCATGGCCATTTCAAAGCGTTTGACAAATGTGATAATACTTCCATTCTTGTCAAAGGCTGGCAGGTTTGCTGGTTTATAATTATTGCTTCCCCATTCCTGGTTATCACGATTACTTCTTTGTTGACTAGAGCCAGGTGTACTAGGGCGTTGGGGCATCAGATCCTGGTTTGAGGTGTTAGAGTTGGCCAAAGCAACCATATTGCTAGGCAGTTGTCAACGTGGCCCAGCGTCCGTTTTGGTAGCTATTTCTGAAGCTTCATCCTCATAATATTTGGAAGAATTTCCAGTCAAGTGGTTTGTAGCACACTGACAACGCCCGTCATCCAGAGCTCAAATTTGCTCATTGATTTCATTTCCCCAATTGACACGATTTTGTTTCTTTAACTTCAATTTCACAATTTCCTCATTCAAGCTAGTAGCTTGTAGTTGCAAGGTGAAAATCACTTAGTCCTTTTCATTTATTGCCTTCTTGCACTGGTTAATTTTCCATGGATATTATTGTTCAACTCATTAATAGCATTAACATCATCATTGAGATTATTGATCTGTAGATTAAGATGATCAATAGAGTATTGATTTTTTTCATTTTTCGCCCGTTGGTCAGCAAATTGTGTTTGCCAAAAAATTGATTTTTCTGGTGTATTCATCCTTCATATGCGAAATTTGGGTGCTCAGACGTCGATACTGGTCACAAAATTCATTGTTATGGTTTAACTGCACCTCTTGGGCTTCATGATTAAGCCTCATGAACTCTGAAGCGTTAATAAAAGTCTGAGTGATATTGCTGACCCAAGATTTGGTGATTCCTCCTTCCTCTAAGAAATTTTTCAAAGATGGGATGCAATCTGTCATTTAGCTCTTGTGCTAATTCTGCTACCTGGTCATTAGCCCAAGTGGCTAAGTTGTAATTTGTCTCCAAACTAGAACGGACCTCAGCAAAGTTGGCTTCCAATCGCTCATTTAAAATTTGGCCCGCCTGGCTGGAGTTGTGAGAGAAGTTCACCAACTCAGTAATGGCTGCATGATGGCGGGCGATTGTCATCTGAGAATTTCTAGAGGTGGGATGTACAAATTCAATTTAGTATTGGGCGATATTCTCTATCCCAATTAAATTTTTCAGATCTGAGCTACACTTGTTTGATGATGAGCAAGATATCTCATCCACAACACATCTTGCTGTCGTTGGTGGTAAAAAGGATTACTACTATTGTCCGCGGGCCCTTGTCCTATTTAATACCCTCTTAACAACTGCTGTTCAAGACGTTCCAGCTCTTCAGGTGAAATGGGTTCGTTGGGATAGGTAATAATGGGTACATCCTCCCAATTAATCTGGAAAACCATCATTTCAGTATTCCCATTGGGCCCAGTGATGGTTCTGAATAATTGTTTGGGATTAACCCTGCTCAGCGCGGTCACCATCTGCACTCTCAGCCATGAGCGCCACTTGTTGAGTTTTGGTTCTCTTTGGCGGGCTGATTCTTCTTCTGCAGTGGGATGAAGTTTCGTGCATCTATTGTATGATGACAATAGACTGGATGGTGACTAAAATTTAAGATATAACTTCTTGGTAATACTTAAATTTGTATTCCCTGTCATTTACTTGGACGATGACATGCCTCCCTAATCTTACTGATCCCAAGTAAAGTCTCAACTGATACAAAGTAAGTATTAAACACAAAAAAGTTTATAAGTTAAATTATAAACTATTCATAGTAGTTGAATGTTTTTTATTAGCATCAACTTGAGGGTTATTTATAGGGTTCAATGTTCACCACATCTTACCCATGACATCTCATTTTCAATGGCACTTGGCCACGTAAAATGTTTGTAAGAACGTCTACAAATACTTCAACTCAGGGCATCATGCTCAGCCTCAGGGTTGGTGTAAACACCGTCATCATTCTCAAGATGGCGTTTCAGATGCATCTGCAAATAGCTGAGCTGATTCTCTTTCACATGTAATCAGCAGCACATACAAGGCGATTTGTATCACTAATTAGTAATTAATTTGATCAAAAACTTGACTGACATTAAAAACTAAATTTGACATAGATCAACAAAGTCTACGTGCCTGAGTCATTAAGTCAATACTTAATTTAAGTCCAACCTAACCAACAAAGCCCTCAAGCCCATGTCATCATAGTTGAATTTTTATTAAGTGAAATTGCTAGGCCACAAATCCCAAGTTCAGATATACTTAGGATATACCTGAACCATAATCGCCGAAATCTAATATGATCCATAATAAGTTTAGCATGCTAGCATTATTATGTCCTTATTGAATATCTGACAATTAGGTCCAGTCAATTACTCAACACTGGCCTACCTGATAATCTATTACTGAGTAATCAAGATGCTGCCATTCCAGGCCTTATATGAGATAGAAGCACAATTACCTAGCAGTTTCCAGCTGCTGATGGATTTTTCCACTCCTGAAACTTCTGAGTTAACAATGAGGGAACTGGGCAACAAAATTATCAGGTTAAATGCGCTTGCCACCTAAGGGATTATTACAACCACTACTTGGGAGATTTCACAATATAATGCATTTTTAACAGTCCTTCCCACCTTAAAAATTGTAATCTCTGCATATTTTATTATCATCGCCCTGGAAGATGGCTTGAAAAAGCTTTCACCTCATGGTTTGAGTTATACCACATAGTTTATATGTGGCGTATTAAGAATTTATTACAGATGTTATCCAGGGCTCGTTGTTAATATAGTCCATGCTATATTTATTCAAGCCTATGTACCCCTCTGGCAGGATCTTAGAGTGCAGCTGGAGTTTGTAATGGCGTATGTTCAAACTTATTGAAGACCATAATAATGAGAGGTTCAAGAACCTTTCTCTGGAATTGAGTCTCACTGACATGAATGAATTGTTGCATACTGATCAATGCCTTAAATGGACAAGAGCCAATAAAAGGGATTCAATATTTATCTTAAGATAAGATTCTAACTGGGCCTAAAATTGACAATTGGGTAAACTGTATCCTGAATCCCTGAGTCACAATCCTAAAGCAACATAATAATGTGAGAACAATCCAGACATCAACATGTGAAGATCTTTACTTCTTGACCTCATACTAGATGAGAAGTGAAGACTTGATCAGGGAGGACCCAGACGCTCTCTAAGCCACAAGGCACCTAAACATCATATAATTACTATTAAACTTTAGTCTAAATAAAGTTAGTTCCAAATTATTTTCTATATATCTAATTAGTGTATTACTTTGAGCTTCTTATCATATTCTCAACAATAGCATTAATGGTTGTAAACAATATAGTTGCAAATATATTAACTATTCTGGCATTTTAGTTCGTTGTCATTGCCTTTCATAATTCATTACATCAATAAGAGCCATCCCAAAGGAAAGTAAATCTCTGGACAGGACATCCCTCCGAAACCAAAAATCAACTATGTGATTTTCTATAAAGGTAGACAATATATGCTTCAATGATTTATTGCCATCTATTGACATATATTATGAGATAGCTTCCTAATTCTCACTTATGAGATCTGGAAGCTTTAGTACAATGGGAAAATGAATTTCAAGGATAAGCTATGAATAAGATTATTAATCAGACTTTTATCTGAAAGGAAACAGAAGAACTTAATTGAGGGGGACAAGATACCCTCTTAAGGCAACAAGTTCCCCCAATCTATAAAACTGAACGGTTTTGTGACATTATTGAGTTCTTAATTAATCATACCGAATATCTCACGTGCTTTTGTTATATTCCTGTTAGATTAAGCATTGTAGCATATCTCCATTCTTACAACATATGGTAGCTCATTAAGATTTTTCAAAAACAAAAGTAGCATTTGTCATTGATTATATAGAAGCCATATTGAACAGAGACATCCAAAAAA
>JAKSZP010003582.1:0-18805 GCA_022478985.1 Massospora cicadina | reverse complement strand
CTATTAATAAAGATGCACGCGCGCTTGAAGCCCTCATCCAGGAATATTCCCGGGTAAGCAAAGTGACACTGAACACCTCCAAAACCGAAATCATCCTCCTTGGTCGGTTTCAGAACTGCTGGGCCCCAGCAATTAGTTCCCAACCTGGCCCATCTGCTCGCCCACGCCCACGCCTTACTAACTCAACACACACCACTCCACTGGTGCTCCCCTTCGTGCCACGTCCTACCATAGGACCGGTGCGCCATCTGGGCGTGTGGATGGAGGCAGGCAGATACGCGTCAGCAGTAATGGAGTGCCATATACTGGACAACGTGAAGAAGCGAATCGCCTCTCTCAGAGCCCACCCTACTACCCTTACTGGCAGGGTTGTTCTAGCCAACTCTATGCTCCTATCCAAAGTCTGGTTTGGAGCCCACGCCATCCCTTCTCCCCAAGCTTCTTCAAATCCCTGTATGCCTTGCTGCAAGGATGGCTTTGGTCAGGCCGCCCTCCACCAGTACGGCTAGAGGTCATGTTTGGCCCTCATCATCAAGGTGGCATGGGCCTGCTTGACTTCAAAGCCCATGCTGCCAAGATCCTGGGCACCTGGATTGCGGCCATCACCACTCCTACACTCCCATCCCAACACTGGTCCTGCATGGCCCGCTCCAACTTCTCCCGAGCCTTGGGCCTCAACAATCCATCAAACCCCCACTCCCTGATGAAATACCTCGCATCACAAACATCAGCCACAGGTCCCCACGCGACTAAAACCCACTACAAACGAATCCTACTCTCCATGCGAAGCGCAGAGTAAAGAATTCATATTAGCGGACATACAACCCAAAGAGGCCACCCCTCTTCTCAGTTCACACAAGAGGTACAGGGGCTACCCATCCATGATGGCGTGATCCCCATTCGGCCCCATGTCCTATCCAGGGTGGACTACCTGGACATGATGGACATCCCTTATTCCACTGAGACCCAAAAGACTATCTGGAAATATGCACACCATCCTCTGTTGTAGCCTCAAGTCCGCTCCCATGTGTGGCGCTGCCTGAGGTGGGTATATCATACAGCTGAGCGCTCTAACGCTTTACACTCATCCTGTGTCATGTGTGGCCAGTATGAAACGCTGTTCCACCGCCTGGAGAAGTACCCCACCTCTAAAGTAATATGGCGCGAAGTTCAACGTCTGCTGGGCCAGGATCAAACGCATCCCTTCAGTCTGTCAAGAGATATGTTTGCTCTATCAATGGCCTCCTCCCTTCCACCCTCCCTCCGTGCTCTGGTGGTTGCAATCGCCATGTGGACCATCCACACGATTGTCTTAGATGCCATCGCAGGCTCCACCCCCACCCTCCCAGAAACTGTCCACAGATTCCAGTCTCATTTGGTGGACCACTTTCAAGCGTGGATGTTTGGATACCTCCCACCGCGTCGCTGACAGCTGGTCTCCTCCTGGTTCCCAGTCTGGTTCATCAAATCAGACCCCTTCCTCCACACGTGCTCAATAGTGGCTACGGCCCCTTCACACGTCCCCTCCCCTCCCCATAAGTGGCGTTCCCACTGGCAACAAGAGATAGCATCGCTTCTCTGGGGTGCCTCCCCTGGTACTAAGTTTGTCTTTCCTGAGTCATATTCGGAAGTGTCCGTCCCATGGTCAGCCTTCCCCATAATAAATTTAAACAAGAAGGCACTGAAGAGGATGGCTGTACCCCTCATTACTCAGGGAAATCTCGCTCACGTGGTAGACAAGCGCTGGGTAACAGCTCTCCCACTTTGGATACCGCTCCTGGTACCCACACTCTCCTCAGTAGAACTGCTATGTGGAATCAGAGAAATCTGCGCCAAGATCGCCAAAATGAAATTGATTGTAACCAACTCAAGAGGCAATCAGCCCAATGCTCAAATATTTAATGGTCAAAAAGGTATGAAGACTGATTTATTGGCCAGAATGCCTGATGGTTGCAATTTGGTTAACATGATGATTGGAAAAATCTCCCTCCTCCCAAATCCATCAGGCATCACCCTGATGGGCAGGTAATAGCAACAGACACCATTGATGAGGTTCTGAAGCTTTCTACTGACAAATCGGGTGTTGCGCCTGATGCCATGCCATGGACCAAACAAACAGTCCAGCAACTGAGCATGGGTGGGTTGGGCGTCCTGAACCCGTTTCCAACCAAATGGGCCCACCCCTATGTGGGGTGGCCTTGGAGGATTCCTGCCACTCAATGGGATAAATGCTGTCATGCCAACCATTGGAAACATAGCCAAGCCTTGGTTCAGATGTTTGAGGTTGAACTGACAGAGACTCAGCCTGCTGCCAAATTTTTTGATGTCAATTCCCAGGGAACTAACCCACCCATTCCCAAATAATTCGCTGGTTAGGTTGATTTTTGTGGGACCTGATCTTGGCTTGTTTTCCCCCAAATTGACTACTATTTTATCAGTCACATCACACTGAGAAAATTGTTGGTCAATTTTTTCTTCCTTAAATTTTCCATTAAAAAAACCTTCCCCAAAAATTTAGTTTTTTATATATGTTGAAAATTAAGCCGCCTTATCCGCTGACGTCCTTGCACCCCTCAGGGTTAATGGTCATAAGCATCTGGTACTCTATCTTGTGCCTATATGAAATACTGGCTCACCGGCAGTTTTTGGGAAAATTCCTTTCCAGTTCTATATCTGTCATACCAGCAGCAGTGCCTTCGGCATTCTGCTTTGCCGTTTGGGTGCTCTGGCACCTAGGCTGGCAGGCCAGTCTAATTCTTACTTGCTGTTCGCCTGACATAATCGACCAACCATTATTCTTAGCCATTTCCACCTTTCTCACATGTATAGGCGTAGCAATGGTTCCTTCTTTCCAACTGAGCCAGGTTGTAAAGAAGATTATCTCTGAACACATTAGTCCAGCCACACTTGAATCTCCACAACCATACCCCATAGTTGCCACAGCTATTTGCCCATTGTTTTCCCCAGACCCCACCACCATATCTTCAGTATCGCTGGATTCATCCACAAATATCAATAAGGAGAACTATGCTTACTTCTTTATACCCATGAAGATTAGTGTTGGTTCCCATCACGTCTCATTTGAGGCCCTGGTGGACACTGGAGCCACAGGAAATTTTATGAGTGTTGAATTGGTGCAACAATTAAAACTGGAAATGGATGCAGGCTCCTCAGTGATGGTGGCCTCATCTGCTTACCAGCCCTCATATGTCATTCGCCAACTGGTACCTTTTTCATCCACCAGTTCAGCTTCTGTGATCGCTTTTTGGCTATGCCAAACTTGGTGTTTCCGGTGATCTTTGGTGTGGGGTGGTGGCGTTGACAAAATGTGAAGATTTATTTAGAGTCTAATACATTGTCATTTACCAATGATCATTTTAAGGGAGAAAGAGCTTTTGATCAACACCCTCAAGAAGATATAAGGAACCAGCTCTATCACTACCCTGGTCACCTCTGCGGGCATCCCGGCCAATTTCATCAAAAACTTAATGAGCTATTGGAGAATCTTCAATATAGAAAAGGTGGATCACCTGCCTAAACACATCAGGTTCGATTGTGGGTTTTGAATGACCGTGGAGTTGGTGAACATCAACTGTCTGGTGTATCCTCATACAGCGGAGGAAGAAGTTGCACTCAATACCTGGATGGACGATATGTTGAAAAAAGGTTGGTTGTTCAAGGAGACCTCACCCATCGCCTCCCCCATCATCTTTGCCAAAAAAGCGGATGGTTCTCTCCATCCCTGCGTAAATTACAGTCATTTGAATAAAATAACAGTTACTGATCCCTACTCATTGCCTCTGGAGCAGACAATCAGTCAGGCAATCGCCAAATCCTGTGTGTTCTTTAAGCTGGATCTGGTGAACGCTTTCAACCAAATTTGGGTAATGGAAGGACAGGAATGGTTAACAGCAATCCAGATGAAGCGCGGTTTTTTCCAATTTCATGTAATGCCTTTAGGTCTGAAGAATGCTCCCGCTGCATTCCATTGGATGATTGACAATGTACTGGGTGACCTCCGGTTCACCTGTGCTGTTGCATACATCTATGATATTCTGGTTCACTCCCTGACTCCCAAACAGCATGCTATTGACCTGGAAGCGGTGGTGGTCGCCTTGCATAAGGCAGTGTTGTTCCTCAAACCTTCCAAGTGTGAGTTTTATAAGGAGGAGGTTACTTTCCTCAGGAACCTGGTTCTTAAAGATGTGTCACAATCCCTCCCAATAAGTTGGATGCTATCCGGGAGTGGCCAACCCCAACTACCCAGAAACAACTATGGAGTTTCTTGGGAACCATCATTTTCTTAAAAAAATTCTCTCCTGCACTTTCACAGCTCGCCACCTCACTCCACCCACTCACAGGAAAAACATACCATTTCACTGGATGACAAATGCTAACATGCATTCAAATCAATTAAAGAGGTGTTTGTATCCCCTCCCATTTTAAAACATGCCAATCCCACCAAGACATATATCATTGCATGTGACGCGTCATCAGTAGCTGTTGGAGCAGTGTTGCTCCAGGAGCATGATGGTTTGGAACACCCGGTCGCCTACTTTTTCCAAAAGTTTACCTCTATGGAGCATTCTTGGACTATTTATGACAAGGAGTTGGCAGCCGTTTCATGGGCATTAACTCATTGGAGGTATCTGTTACAAGGTGCCCGACATGAAGTAATGGTTCATATGGATCACCAGGCCCTGTTGTACTTTTGTAAACCCCAAAAATTGGCACACCAGCAAGCCCAAACCTATCAGGGCCTGTGAAATTTTAACTTCGCATACAAATTTGTAAAATGTGCACTAAATGTACTTCCCAATTTTATCAGCTGCAGTCCTTCCCACACTTCCACAAATCTGGAGGAAGTGTATCTCGTTACTGTGATTCCTACCACCCAAATCTTATCAATTGTTCCCCCTGTCATTTCTTCTGTCACTCTGGCCTCTGACGCTCCATTAGTTGCTCAGGTCTTGGCCAGTAAATGGCCTGCCCTGAGGGCATGAAGTTAGTCAAGCAGTTATCTCACCAGAAGCATAAACACTCCCTATACTCACTAAAGGAGGGTCCTATATATTTTTGATCTTGTGTTTGGTTTCCTCCTTCCTTCCAAACTGACATATTTCACGCACATCACAATCCCCCCATGGTTGGTCAACCTGGTTCTAATAAATGCATTGATTTGATCAAATGGACCTACAATTGGGCAGGTTTGACAATAGAAGTCTGGCCTGGATTGCCAATTGTGTTACTTGTGCCAGGGCCAAGTCAGATCATTCTGGCAAAAATGGCCTCCTGCGCCCCTTACAACAGGTGGAGGGCCTAAGGACATCGCTGTCTGTGGACTTTATTGTCAAGCTCCCCTGTTCTAATGGGTTCACAGCGGTGATGGTAGTGGTGGATCGCTTCACAAAATTTTCCCTTTTTATACCTTGCACTTCCATGATCACATTTGGAGAAACTGCCCACCTTTTTGTACACCATGTGTTTTCAATGTTTGGTCTCCCTCAGGAGATCATCAGTGTCATGATTTCAATATGACTGGATGATAAGTCCTAAGGCAATATATCGAAGTAAATGGAATCTTCTGGAATCAAACTGGTAATGGTAATTTAAGCGCTTCAGAATGAGGCAATATTGGGATTAATGAGTTATATTGGATATAGTAAATTTATAATGGTTCGCCTTTAAAATAAGGCGATGTCAACATTTGATGATTACCATTTAAACCGCCTACAATTAAGGCGATAGCAATTTTGAAAATAACCAGCCAAAGTAAGGAGAATCAGTGGAACCAAATAGTCCAAGCTATGAGAGTGGTATCATCCAAGCCGCTGTAATATAAGTGAGATGGGCGATCAAGAGGAGGATTGTTGTTAAGTAAGTAGAGGAAGAGCGGAACAGAAGTAATCTGTGAGATTGAGCAAGATTAAATAAAAGAGGTTGTGGGAGCAAGTGCTCCATATTTTATATTAAATTATTTTCTGTTATTTCGAGGACAACAATCTTCATATTGTAGATCCTGATTGCTCAGTGGGTCAAACCCTGTGCAAAGTCCACCGGTGTATCTAGGGATACTGCCAATTTTTATAAAAATCAGTGACTGTGGTTCCCAGTTCACCGCGCGGTTTTAGAGTGAACTCCTATCAATCTTGAAAATATCCCCCTGTCACTCCATGGCGTATCATTCTCAGTATGACAGCCAGACTGAGAGGGTCAATCAAGTTCTTGAACATTACCTGCATTGCTATGCTGCAGCCGCACAGGATACTTGGGCCAATGACCTCCCTCTTGCTTAATTTGCGTACAATAACGGGACCCATGCATCCACAGGGTTTTCCCCCTACAAAGCAACATTGGGTTATAATTCTTCATTCTCAGTCAGACTGTGCTTGTGGCCAGAGGTTCAAGCTGCCGCAGACCACGCTGCTCATATTAGATCAACTCAAGCCTTAGTGTGGGAACACCTCACCAAAGCTATAGATGACTACAAGCAGTTCACAGATCAAAAGTGTCTTCCAGGTCACAAGTTTATGAAGGGCTCTTACATTATGCTCAACACCCATCACTTAAAAACCCAGGCCCCTTCCTGCAAATTTGCTAGTAAACACTCAGGTCCTCATTTAGTGGAGGAGGTTTTGGGTAACAGGGCATTCTGACTGAAGCTCCCCATGCATTGGAAGCAGCATTCCATTTTCTATGTTTCCCAGCTGTCGCCTTTCAAAGGTGCAATTCCCATGGAACTGGAACCAAACATTGTCAAAAATGAGGAGGAAGCTGAGGTAAATGCTATCTTGGCATCCCAGAAATCCTGACGTTCTGTACAATACCTTGTGGCCTGGAAGGGGTATCCAGACTATGAAAACAGTTGGGTCAAGGCGCGTGATTGTGCGAATTGCATGGACCTGGTTGAGGATTTCCACATATCCCACCCCGAAGCTCCCCGCCCCCTCCCAAAAAAAGTCGCAACTATTATGGCAATTAAGTTGCCCAAGGCGCACAAGAATGTGGCTCTTGTGAAGTTCCCCGGTGGTGGTGCTCTTCCCTTGGGAAAAGAAAAGGGTAATGTAAGTCCTGGGGAACATCCTCTGGGTGTCAATCAGGCCATTTTCCCATTTACAAGCAAGAAGGCACCAAAGAGGATGGCTGTACCCCTCATTACTCAGGGCAATCTCGCTCACGTGGTAGACAATTGCTGGGTAACAGCTCTCTCACTTTGGATACTGCTCCCAGTACCCACACTCTCCTTGGTAGAACTGTTATGGGGAATCAAAGAAATCTGCATTGAGATCACCAAAATGAAATTGATTGTAACCAATTCAAGAGGCAATCAGCCCAATACTCAGAATTTAAATGGTCAAAAATATATGAAGACTGATTTATCAGCTGGAATGCCCAATAATTGCAATTTGGTTAACATGATGATTGGAAAATCTCCCTCCTCCCAAATCCATCAGGTATCACCCCCAATGGGCAGGTAATAGCACCAGACACCATCAACGAGGTTCTGAAGCTTCCTACTGACAAATCGAGTATTGCACCTGATGCCATGCCATGGACCAAATGAAAGGTCCAGTGACCAAGCACAGGCAGGTCGGGCATCCCAAACCCATTCCCAATTAAATGGGCCCACCCCTATGTGGAGTGGCCTTGGGGGATTCCCACCGCTTGTCATGCTAAATTCTGTTGCACCAACCACTGGAAACATAGCTGAGCCTTAGTTTGGACGTTTTAGGTTGAGCCAACAGCGACTTAGCCTGCCACCAAATTTTTTGATGTCAGTTCCCAGGGAACTAACCCACCCATTCCTAAATAATTTGCCAGTTAGGTCAAATTTGTGGGACCCAATCCTGGCATGTTTTCCCCCAAATTGACTACTATTTAATCAGTCACATTGCACTGAGAAAATTGTTGGTCAATTTTTCTTCCTTAAATTTTCCATTAAAAAAACCTTCCCCAAAAATTTAGTTTTTTTATATATGTTGAAAATTAAGCCACCTTATCCGCCATCATTCTTGCACCCCTCAGGGTTAATGGTCATGAGCATCTGGTACTCTATCTTGTGCCTATACAAAATACTGGCTCACTGGCAGATATTGGTGGAACTCCTTTCTGGTTCCATATTCATCATACCAACAGCAGTGCCTTGGGCATTCTGGTTTGCCATTTGGGTGCTCTGGCACTCTGGCTGGCAGGCCAGTCTAATTCTTACTTGCTGTTCACCTGGTAATACCCCAGTGGTAGAGTATGGACCCTCTACCACTGCCTCCCGAGTTCAACCCCAGTAATGGACTTTGGGTAGGAGACGATTTTGACTGTGTTGGTTTTCTGCACCAATGCCCCAAACTGAGATTGCAAATAACAAAGGCAGTTAATGGAGTTCCTGGCCTATCATATGCTGCGCTTGGAGGTTTTCCAGGTTTTATCCTCCTTTCCCATTTTCTTCACTTCCCTAATTGGTGCAGTATCATCCCAGGTCAGCCCACCTCAAATAAAATTTATAAATTTATAAATTTAAATAATGTGTGAGAGTATTAGAAGACTTATTAAAATAAAATTGTGGCTATTATAATTATCTCAGCATGCTTAGCTGATAATACTTAATATTAGTTCATATTCCAAACTAATTTTATAGAAAATTGTGTTTCCACACTTAGTTAGCCCCAATTAGTTATTAATAAAAATAACATGCTAAAATACTATTCTAACCAGTAATAAATCAGCTAATATAACTGATTAATTTAAAATAAGTAAGTGCCAATTTTTAAGCCAACTATAAAATATGTTGTTGGTAATAATTCAATTAATCATAATCATAACTGATATACTATTTACAACCCCTGTGAATTACAATTGGTTATTAAATTAGTAACTATCACTAATCGTCAGATTTTAAATAAACAATCTCTGCAAAGCTTAAACTATGAGCTTAAATTTAAATAAACCAATTAAGAAAATATAAATTAGAGATTAATCTGTCAAGCTGGATAATGCGGCCATATAAAAATTTTAACAATGTAATAGTTAAATAATTCTTGGGATATGATACTAGAGATGATAAGTTGACATTCTGTACATTAATATTTTTTTAAGAATAATAAACTTACAGCTATCTGATATTTATGCATTTAACATAATAATTGAGAATCGACTTTGATAATTGTGGATTAGAGTATTGATCTATTCTGTAGAATATACACAAAATTATGAGTTCCGGGATCTGTAGTTTATTTTACTATTCAGTACTGAGTTATTTAAATGGATATGTAAGCTCAAATTAGATTTGTGGCTAACAGCGGGGCTAATTTAAGGCAAAGTATTGAGGACAAGTTGCATTAGTTTAGTATTTTTAAGGCAGCCAATTAGAAATAATTTAATCGATAATTTAGTGGAATTTGTAATTTAAGAGCTTATAATATCCATCTAGTACTAAAAAAGAGCTTATAATATGAAATCCGTAAGTCTGCAAAGCCATAGGGTGAACTAATATTTGAATGATGAAATCAAGCCATAATTTACTCGGTTAGATGTGGCCTAAAATGTGTCGCTTTTGCAAAAAGGTTAAAATACAATTTATATTGTAATGGTTAATGGTTATAATGAAAAGGTTCTAAATCCAAGTTAGGCGTCGATCTGAGTAGAACCAAGGATAAGCGGATGTATGTTCAGCAGCCAATCGGAATAGACCGTGTTTGTTAACAGAGGAGTGGTTACATAAATAAAGTAATTTATATTGAACCTCCGCGGGTAGGCTTGCAATGCAAAGCATTAGTCTAAACCCCACCATCTTCAAGCTATACGTGGGTCGTAATCAAAAGCAGACCAGCTGGAGGATCACAACTGAGGACAAGAAAAATGTATATTTGGAGCTTGAATTTAAAGGAAGCTTTGCATGTGCTTACTCTCACGACAACTTGCCCCAATGCCAAATTCGCTTT
Organism: Massospora cicadina; assembly: GCA_022478985.1. Lineage (NCBI taxonomy): Eukaryota > Fungi > Entomophthoromycota > Entomophthoromycetes > Entomophthorales > Entomophthoraceae > Massospora > Massospora cicadina. The sequence continues at coordinate 8,870 of JAKSZP010003582.1, read as the reverse complement.
GGTGGCAAAATGATCAGCAACTATATAATGTTTCTCTTTGGTACATCCCATTACCGTACCTTAACACTTTCCTTTCCTTCCACCTTTCAATCTAGCTACCGCCTTAGGCTAATCAATGTCTTTGGTCAACAGACCTGTTATTACTGGTCCCCACTTAACAAGCGTACTTTCCATCTATACAAGAAGGGCTTTTCAACCCCCATAGCCCACTTTTGCTCTAAACCATTTCAATCAAAATTGGGCACTATTGCATTTTATCTTCCCAAGAAAAGCAAGATGAGCTCATATTTCTTACATCGTTAGCATACATTCTTAACTCTTACCACTGGTAAATTAAATTAGCATTATCTTTAATTTTACTTAAATCGTTTAGATTTAGACAGATGATATATTTTATAGTATTTTTATATAGAAAAGTTTTGAAATTAAAACATTTATCCTTATATACAGTGAAGCTATGAACAAAGCAATTTTATAATACCCTTTATATTCTGGATAAAAACAGATATCTAATAAAAAGTAACTTGGTTTAGCTTATATAAATTATATATAACTGATATAATTATACTCTTTTTAGCACTAGTGGTGCCCAACCCAAAAGGTGGAGCCACCGTGAATCTTTATTTACAAATGGGCCAAACAAAGGGATTATCATAAATAAAAACTCCCAATATGGCACTTTAGCTAACAGCCTAGGAAGCCATATCATAAGGTGAATAAGCTTTGAGAAACTTTTTCAGCGCCTGTTTAGCTGACAGACCATGGTGGACAATATAGGGGTTGGGGCATCAGCAGTATATGGTATAAGGAGGTAGAGCTGGGTTCTCTTTGTCAATAAGGCCTGTGGTGTCTATCACTTCAATGTATTGAGAAAGTTGATGCTCAGCAAAAATGATAAGAGCAGGTACGCAAGTGAAAAATTTGATGTACTGGTGGGTTTGGGGAAATTGGGGTCAAAATGAGAAGTTTTTGCTGCATTGATGAAAGTATGGCTCACACCAAAAGCAAGCTCCTCAATTTCATACTTTACACCTTCCTCAAAATCATGGGTAAATTTGTGGATAGGAATACTCTCAACAAGGGGTTCCATCACCCCATGAAGGTGCTAGCAAAGTATAGTGTTAGCAGGCAGCTGCAGCCTCACCTGCCATTTTACTAATTTTTTCTATAAACTGGAAAACTGTTTCAAGGATGAAAAAGCAAGGATGCAAATTGGGAGGGTTAACAAAGAACTCCTCCAAAGCAAAATCAAGATTTAAATGATATGTCTGTTCATCCTCATCAATCCATTCAAAAGCCTTGAATGGATTTAGCTCAGACAACACTGGGCCAGCCACCAGAATTGGAGCAGTGGCAGGAGCTGATTGGTTGAAGACAGTTGACCATGGCAGCTCAGCTGAAACTGGTTCAGCCATTGACTAAAGATTCATTAATCTGGTCAGATTATTTTTAAAATCTTTAAAATTCCTTTTTTGAATGGGTAACAATTTGGGAACAGCACCAGATTTTCCTAAGGTTGAGGGCAGGAGGGTTGATCCCCATTCAAGAATTGTGGTGAAGCAGATGCTGGCTCAATGCCAGAAGGAGGAGCAGCGGAAGCAGTGGAGGTGGAAGCTGTGGGACACTTGCACTTTGAGTGGTCAAGCTCAAATCACAAGGGGCAAATGGCGCAGCCATTTTTGACATGCGCCCAGAATGGGTGATCAGGGGCAGATCTGATCATGGTGCAGGGGGATTCATAAGGTGGAAATCGCAATGAAATAGGTTGTTGCAAAGGCGTGAGGCTTTGCCAGGTGATACACTTCATTTGGAACCACAAACTGCAACATGGGGTCTGTGCTGTAAATGGCCAAACCCTCTGTGAGCTCATGATGAAGGCATTTGGGGAAGAGATGGGAGGGCAACCCAGCAAACTGGACCACTAAAGTGGCCTCATCTGGGAGCTGTGTGCATCCAGTGGTAATAAGGATTTTTGAAAATGATTTGCAGCTTGGCTGCTGCCACTGAATCAGCTTCAGAATAGAAGCTGAGGTCAAAATACCCCTTAAAGGGGTGAAAGTAATATATCCAGTGGGTTTGAAAACCTCTGTAGCCATATTGATTATGGCTGCGCTTACACATGGGAAAAGATTTGCATATTTAACCCAGAGGCCAAAATGCAAATTGCCCCATGGGAGCACCAAAGGGCTCCAGAGCACCGCCTGGGAGCTTATGAGGTGGTGGGCAAAGTCCTGAGGTGGTACATAATGCCCAGTAGCATTGGGAGTGCTAGCAGAGCCATCCCAGGCGCGCTTCAGCAGCGGTTGTAAGATGTCAGATGGCAGTGCACCACCACCCCAAGCTGGTGCAGCAGGTGTCAATTGCATTGACATTGGTAAGTATTAGCTCACTTGAGCGGTCATTTTTTTTATTTTTTAAAAAAACCCTGAATTTGGCTTTGATTTAGTTATTGAAGCAAAAGAGAGATGAGAAGTCCTTATTTAAGTATGCTCACAATTAAAAAAGTAGATGTTTTCAAATTGAGCTGACCTCTGGAAAAACTTACAAGATTTTTAGTAGCCATACATGCTAGGAATAACTCTTCCTGTGAGCTAATTATTATGAAATTATTTATATCACTTTTGCATTTATATATATACTTTAATAAATAAAATCTATAGCATTAAGAATGATATATTTTATAATATGATATAAACTAGTGATAAATTCAAGATGATAAGATATAATATGGTTTGCTGCTATTTTCTACTTACTTAATTTGTGTAAACTAATTTGTTACCCTGAGTTCTTAGTGCAAACTTTCAATAGAAATTCATAATTAGGTTTTAAAGAACAATAAAATAACAACAACTATATATTTTAAGCTTCAAGTATAACTCTAGCTAAATTTAAAGTCAAAAACTTGTGTTATCTGGATTCTTATAGTATGCATCCTACAAAAATACTAGGGTCTAGATTCTACTTGTTTTTAGACGTTTGTTAAAATTTTACTATGTGCTATATTAGATTAGATGAGTTCCTTCTTATGACCAACTTAAACGTTATAATTAATATTCAAAGATGCTGATGACTATGAATACCAAAAAATTATAGCAAAGTTACTTATTATATCCATGATATGATCAATTATGGTGTTTTCACATTATTATAAAGTTATTAAAGGATTGCTTTTCTTTCTCATGACAACCACTTTAGTTACTACAATTTGATTTGAACAGCAAATTTGGATAATCACACACAGGAAAGATGGGCGACTTTATCAATAAAAATAATACAACATGGGCGAGCGTCATGGCAAGTGGTGCACTTAACAGTGCAACTAAGGGCAAGAAACGCCCTAGAGGGGGACCAGGAACCCAATCCATAAAGAAATTGCAAACTCAGACACCATCTGGGTTTATGGTATTTACTGTAAAGCACGCGCAATATATGTACATTTAATTCAACCAACCCTTGTCAAAGGTGGAGCATGGGATCAGACTCTTCCTTGGGGATGAGTCACCAACCCTGTGGGAGAAAACATGTGAGGCACAGCCTCACTTTTCCCTCACGCGGTGTACGTAGCCACCAACAACATGGGCCACAGCTGGATCAATATTGATCTCAAAACATCTGATGAAGCCAATGCCGCAGCAAAAATCTGTGTGGAAATTGCCCTCCCTGAGGGCAAAAAAATTGTGCACACTACGCGCACCAGATGGAACAAAGAAAAAACTTTGCTCATCTCTTTTGATTCACTCCCCACCAATCTTCCTCATAAGGTAATTGAGGAGGAGCTCCGCAAAGGTCTCATGGCCTACAGAGAAATTCAGCAACTCAAGTTACAGCAATTTTGCTTGATGCCCAACCTGTGCACAGGCAAATCTATCGCTGTAATCAACCCCTTCCCAGAAGTGGAAGAGGACTTATCCAGAATTCCCCGCACAGCAGAATTTTACTTTGAAGATGGGGGCCAATCAGCCACTTTCTGAGTTACACCAGAACGCGCACCACCCATAAGAAGACTGTGGCTCACTGGGCCACAAGGAACACGCATGCCCTGTGAAAGAGGGCTTAATGGAAGATGATTTTTGTGAGGAAGCAATGGATGAAGATAATGAAAACTTCGCCAAAATGACTGATGGTCACCACCCATTCCTCTGGGGTGAAGATGGACTATACTCCATCATGGACCCAGTTACAAGTAAACAATGTAAAGTGGCACAAAAAGCCCACAAGCGAGCAGTGGCCAAAGCAGCTGCACACACGGAGTCCACCATTAACTCCAGACAAATTTGGGAGGATATTTTGGATATTCACTGAACCAACCAATCAGAACAATATGCCCAGGTCAAAAATTTTCACAGTAACCAGAATGAGTCACAAAGCGACATCAGTCATGCACAATTTGAGGAACAATGCAACCGCAATTTGGGCAAAAATGTGGTGCACAACTCACCAAAGTCAAACCTCAAAAATATAAAATCCTTCAACAATCCACATCAAATCAACACGAGACCTGTGTAGGAAAAGTTGATGCAAATGCAAAAAACCGCAATTCCCTTAAATCATTGGGTCAAATCAAGGGAACCAACAATGGCAGTGAAAGAGTTGGAGTACAGATGTGGAGCATGGCCAAAATGAGCTGCGGTGGGATTGGGCCAGAGGGCCCTCCCAACTGCTCCTGAGGCGCCACGGGCACCTCAGTGTCAAGAGGGATGCTAAACATTGCGGGAGCCAGGGCTCATACATCCCAAGCCAAAAAGCTGGAATTCCTGCAAGAACCTCTTGTAGACATTTTAGCTATCCAAGAAACCCACTGTCTACAAGGGGAAGAAGGATCCTGGTCAACCAGGGTCGCACCATCACAATCAGTATGGACGTCTCACTGTGGGGTGATAGTCCAAAACACCAAAAAAAATTTTAAATTACAAATTCATCATCACACTTGCATGGTTGAGTCCTGGTAGCAACAATCACATGCCAAGAGGAAATAATTTTTATAGCATGTATCTATGCACCGTGCACTGCAACCAAGAGAAAACAATTTTTTGAAGCATTTCTACTCTCACCCTCCCACCAGACACCATTATGTTAGGCAATTTCAACTACTGGGATAACCCCAATACAGATCGATGGCCTAATCCCAGGGAAAACCCACCTGGACACATTGAATTCCGCACAATGAAGGCATCTCTTGGCTTACAGGATGCTCTTCCTCCCAGTTCACCACTCCTTCCCCACATGACGTGGCCCAACATATGTGAGGGTGTGCTCATATCAATGAGTCGCATTGACCATATCCTTGTCCTGCAATCCCACTGCTCAAGAATCTTCAATTTTTATAACAAAAAAGATCAATTTTTCTGACCACCAATTAGTTATGGTGCAGTTAGCGCCAACCCAATCCCACACACAGGTGTCGCCTTGGAGAAAGCTTCACCCAGAAAATATAAAATTTCCCAAGATATCTGACTGGGTTGAAAACAAGGCTACAAACCCAGAATTCACAGCTCCATTCACTTCAGATCCCATCAGAACATGGGAAAATTTCAAAAAGGATTTAATCAACAAAACCCAACATATTGCTTCATGTAACTACACCGCGGACACGGCCACAATCAATCGTGCCTTGGCAGAACTAGACCACTTAGAAATATATACTCTGAGATCTGGCTATAGCCCCAACTGGGGATGCAAATGAGAAGAAATTTCTGCCTGACTTAACAATCTCATCTTCAAACACCAACACAGAATCAAAGTATCAAACAAAGGTAAGTTCATAAAGGAAGGCGAAACCTGTTCAACATATTTTTTCCACTAATTCAACTCCTGCAGAAACCAGCCCACATGCACACAGGTACGCAAGATCAACAGCACCGTGGCAACTGACCCTGAGGAGGTCAAGGTGGAAGTACACGGTTATTACACTGATTATATTGCGAAATGCCAACAGATTCACAAAAAATTAAAGAATTTATACAAACTGCTGAGATACAAAGTACACCACCAAATTACAATATACTATCCCTTATTACATGGGTGGAGCTTTGGGAGACAATTCGCGGTGCACCACATAGGAAATGCCCAGGGCCTGATGGGATACCCTACAAATTTTACAAAAAATATTTTCAACAAATCGCCCCCCTCCTATTGGCATCAATGAACCGGAGTTTGTTGGAAACACGCCTACTACCAGGAGGCCATGAATCCTACGTTATAACCTTGTATAAAAAGGGTGACAAATTGGACCTGGCCAACTGGCGCCCAATTGCACTCTCCAACACTGACACAAAAATTCTAACAAAAATTTTAGCAACTAGATTAGGCGCAATTGCATCTGACGTCCTATCACCCAACCAGTTTGGGTTTATACCAGGGCGTTCAATCTGGAACAGCATACACCCTGTTGCAAACATTTACCGATCCAAAGCAACTGGTGCCCTGGTCTTCTTGGATCAGTAAAGGCGTATGACCGTGTTAGTTGGCCATACCTCAAAGAATGTCTACATGCCTCCAAACTCCCACCAAGATATATAAAATGGGAGATGCTCCTAACAGATTCTGCAACCATGGCGGTATGTGGCCCTGGATTCCTAACAAACAAGATCACACCACACAGAGGGCTCAAACAAGGGGATCCCCTCAGCCCACTGCTATACAATTTCAGCTTTGACCCACTCCTCCAAGTAACTGACTCACATCTCATGAGGGATAACCGCACAAGGACAACCAACAGTCAAGATACTGGCCTTTGAAAATAACTACGTAGCAGGTATAGCAAACAATGAAGATGCCCGACAGCTGGAATGTACTCTAGAGGAATACTCTAAGGTGAGCAATGCATCGCTCAACAAAAGGAAGACAGAAATCATCCTCTTAAACAAATACACAAACAATTGGGCCACAACATCTGAACCTCACACCAACACTCAAAGAAAAAACCCAATCATTTTACCCTTTGCAACACCTCCCACCACCACTTCTGTCTGACACCTTGGAATCTGGCTAGAATCAGGGGGACATGCTAATGAGACAATGGAAAGTAACCTACTACAATGGGTATCCAAACGTGTCGCCTCCCTCAAGGGAAGAACCCCAGGACTAACAGGACGAGTTACAGTTGTTAACTCGCTCATCCTCCCAATACTGTGGTACCAGGCCCACGCGATCGCCTTCTCACCTACCTTCATAATCTCAATCCGCACGCTTATCCAGGGCTGGCTGTGGCCTGGCTCTCACCCTCCTATACGGATGGAAACACTATTTGGCCCACGCTCAAGTGGAGGCATGGGACTAATAGATTTTGAGAGCCACGCCAATCACATCCTAGGTACATGGATAAAAGAAGTCCTTACTCCAGACCTCCCGTGACAACATTGGTCCAGAGCAGCAAGGACTAACTTTGCACAGGCGCTCAAATTAACCAACCCACATAGTCCACCCAGACTACTTTCATACCTTGGCAAGCATCCTACTGCAACGGGTCCGCATGGAACCTCCCCTCATTTCAAACATATCCTCTGAACTATCCGCCGTATGGGATGGACCATAGGGAACATGGGTACTATACAGGGAAGGGGAAGACCCAGCCCCCAATCAAATTAAGAAACCCAGAAAACCACCCCCAGAGATATGTTCGCAACAACCCCAAACATAGCTAGGATAGAATACCTAGATATGTTGGACATTCCCTATGATTTAACCACACAGAAGGCAATGTGGAAAATGACTCACCACCCACTCCTACAGCCAAGGATAAGAGCAAACGCCTGGCGCTGTTTGAGAAGGACCTATAGGATGGCGGACCGCTTTAACTCCCTACACAAAACATGTGCAGTATGTGGAGGGGAGGGATCCCTACATCACCACCTAGAAACATGCCCCCCAACCAAAGCTGTATGGCAGGAAGTCGCACGCCTGCTCAAGATCCAAAATGAACATGAATTCTCAATATCAAAGAGCATCTTCGCGCTCCAGATTGAGTCACCAATCCCATCCACACTCCGTTACCTAATAATACCAAATGCAATGTGGACAATACACACAATTGCATTAGATGCGTTCAAGGGCACAGTCCCAACCATTCATGGGGTTATTAACAGATTCCATGTCCACTTACTAGAGCACTTCCAAGCCTGGCTCTATGGATATATGAGACCAAGGCAAAAAGCGCTCATAGAATCATGGTTCCCACTCTGGTTCCTCCACACAGACCCTTTCCTTCACACCTGCTCCATAGCAGAGGAAACCCCCTCAGGGTAGTGCACCAACCCCCCCCATACCTGGCAGTCCCACTGGCAACAGGGGTAACTTGAGTACCCTGGGGTGCCCAATGATATATTTGTCATTTACTCCCTTAGTTTCACATATATTTGGTAATGTTTATCCCCTGGTTGGTTTACCTCGGTTAAAATAAAATAAAGTTATTATAGGTTAAAGGAGGAAAAGGTTATAAAATTACTTTTGAGGGAATAGAAAGCACATAGAGTTCTAACAATGTCAGACATTCTCCTTCTCAACTTTCGAAAAAGAATGTTGGAGGTAATAATGCCCCTGAATCCACTAAAATGATTGGTTAATTACATGTCTGATCTCCAAACAATATTATGGTTAATGAGGATATGAGTTCCAACGGCGAAAAGACCTTGGCAGATTCTCGGTGGAACCCTACCCATCAGGAAAAAATGTTTCATAATCAAAATTGGCTTATTAAGGTATGAACTGATAGTAAGATTGCTCTGACTCCTCAGCCAAATTTGAGGTGTCCATTACCACACTGGTCTGTTCTCCCCAGAGGTGAGAAGATTTTACCCACTGGTGATTGGGTGCAATTTAATAAATTATTACCACATGGGTCTGTTCTCCCCCAAGGTGAGAAGATTTTACCC
>JAKSZP010003581.1:0-18896 GCA_022478985.1 Massospora cicadina | reverse complement strand
TGCACTCATCTTTTGTTGTGTGTGACCAGTATGAAATTTGGTTCACTGCCTGAAAGAGTGCCCTCCATCAAAAGCGGTCTGGCTTAAGGTTCAACGTCTTTTTCACCAGGATCAAACATGGCCCTTCAGCCTATCTAAGGACATCTTCGCCTTGTCCTTGGATTCTCTTATACAACATTCCCTCTGAGCCTTAGTGGTTGAAATCGTTATGTGGACTATCCACACGATTGTCTTGAATGCTATCTCAGGCTCTACTCCCACCTTCTAGGAAGCTATATGCTGGTTTCAGTTGCACCTCGTGGACCACTTTCAAGCATGGTTGTTTGGGTACCTACCATACCGTCACTGTCAGTTGATCTCATCCTGGTTTCTGGTTTAACACATCACTTAAGACCCTTTACTGCATACATGCTCAATAGTGGCGCAAGCCCCTACACACAAAACCCCACTTCCATTGCTTAGCGTTCCTGCTGGCAACAGGAGACAGCGTACGCATCTCTGGGGCGCCTCTTGCTGATATATGTTCTTTTAGTTTGACATATAAGAAGTGTCTATCCTATGGTCGGCCTTCCCCAAATAGAATTTTAGTTTTTACAGCTGTAATCAGCTAGGTGAAAGATAAACCCTTCAATTTTCCATTCCCATCATAATAAACTAGACAGTAGTGCACCAAAAAGTGCATAGTTATTCTGGAATATGGTAAATTATTGGATTGAATTTTAGGGGGAAAAGCTCTAACAACTGTTTAATGCTGGCGGGGAAAAGGATAAATTATGATAATATAAAAAAGGATTAAATCTATGACACTGTAAACCCTTGTAAATTGATGGTTAGAGATTCAGGGGTTATTGCTTGTGGGGTGGTAAGGATTTGACCCACGGTAGCTATTCAGCTACATATAAAACGTGGGCGCGTTGGTAAGGCAATCTGCCATAATTTAAGTTTCTGATTTGAAATCAGCATGAAAAATTCCGCATTAAAAAGATTTGCAACAGATTTCGATCTTTTGGGAGTTTGATATGCTACATATTCCAGCTTAATCAATTATAATTTATCTGCTTTTCAACTTGAGGATTCTTCACAAAATGGATATGTGAATTTTAATAACGTATGGTAAACTATATTTTTAGTAACATCCTGAACAAATTACTAACAATTCATGGGTTTTATCTAACAGATTATTAATGTTTTGTCGGGGGTGATCCTCACCAATAAACAAGTGAATAGGTTAGCAACTTTACTATTGATAAATTAAATAGCTTGTATGAGTCATTTGGGTAAGTTTCTAATTGACTAAGGGGTTATTGAGTTGCTGAGCGAGTCATGCCGCCTGTGATAAAGTAACTTTTGAGTTAACCTTTATATAATCTCAACCTGCTGTTTATAGGTAAGAGTACGTTACCTAGCAGCTTTTACCTAGTTATAGGTGATTAAATGAGAATTGAGTGAAGGCGATAGGATATGTCCTTCATTTCAACTCAGAGGATTCATTTTGAGAGCTGGCGAGATAATTTGATTAAAACATAGGATGAAGATTATTGTTTCATGTGACCCTGGAGGTTAATTATTAGTGACAGCAGCCTCTTCCAAATTGGGTGCCAACAAAAAGCTAAACGCCAAATTCAAGATAAAATCACTTGTTTTTTCTTAATATTGCAGATAACAATATAGATATAGATAATCAGATAGTAAGATAATTAATGATTAAAATCTTTTAAAAACTAGACTGTTTGGTATTGTGATTAGAGTCAGAAGGCCAAAAAGACCTTTGTCTATATTATTGCTATCTCTGCAGACTTTGAGTGAAGGGATGGAAGAAGAACCTCAGAACCTAATTCTAGGTTAGGTTCTACAGAGTTGTTGTTAGAACCTCTGAACCTGAACCAAAGTTAAGTTCTAAAGGAGAGGGAAAACTACCTACAGTTATTCCTGAATATTATTCAAGGTTATGACAAGCATCAGGTTGCGTTGGACCTAATACCATATAAAAGCTAAAAGAAACTTAACTAGAGTAATAATCTCAATACTATTAATGCTCTTTTTAATTTATTACCAATAACTCAAAAACGCATATATAAGGGACCTGTGAAGTTATAGGAGGGAGATGAAGCGAGATATTATCTAAAAAGAGTAAAATGATCTAAAAGTTTTAACATTTGGTGCTCATTGAAAAGAGTTGAATTGCTAACAGCTCCCAGTTTTAAATTTTGATGCTCACGACAGGGAGTAGTTGAGTTTTAGTTAGATTAATTAAGACGATCATATCAACCATGTGATATATATCGAACTACAAAAGCTTTGGACAGAACTTGAAACTGTCAACAAGAACGCGCTCAACTCGCCATCACAGGCCAATATCACTACATTGGAAAAACGGGTGATGAAGGCTTAGGAAGAGATCAAACAAGTTAAAAAATAATAATGATCTCTGTAGGAAGATCAAACATACTGAAGCATAAGGAGGTTGAACTAACAAAAATAGTGTTATTTCAGAAGGCTGAGCGGGAAGCAGATTGAGAACACTGATGCTGGATTAATGAAGAGATAGCTCAATTATTAAAACACATAGAAGAACTGGAGAATCAGCAATGTAATTGTGCGCAAATGGAGGCGGAAGAGGCTGAAAAAAATGTACAAAACTCCAGTTGGGAAGATTCCATCACCTATTGTTATATGCCTAGGTTGTTTGGAGCAATTTTTGGAATTGACTCCCAAAGTTACTCCTATGGTCAAAGGAGTCGTTGGCAGAAATCCCCTTCCAGTAAAGCCATAGATGAATTTTGGAGCACACCAAAATTACTCACGTTCCATCAGGATAACGCCTCTGCATTTTTTGATTATTTAAGATGATGTTTGGATTCAGTGACATACAAGAGGCAGTGACCTTCATGAGCTGCCTGAACACCAATTGTCAGAGTTTCGTGAAACCTTATCTATGTGGGGACAATTGGCCTTACAATGAGATCTAGGAAGTCATTGTGATAGAATTCTTAAGTCCTTCACTGATGTTAAATCACAAGCAGGAATCTATGGGCATTTAATTCAAAAAAGATGAGACTTTAGCAGCTTTTACAGACCTATTTTTCCAGAGATCCCAGATCCAGGCTGGTGCAAAAGTGCTAACAGATTTTGATGCCTAAGTCTTGATGCAAGCAGTGCTTTGGCCCTATTGTGATTTGCACAAACAATGGCTTCAGCACTAGTGACTTAAATGTCCAAATCTCAGATAGTGGATCATCTAAAAATGCTAGGAGCGACCTTCAACCCGTCATATTGAGCCTTCAACGTTATCCATACTTGAGCCCAAAATACTGTGAGACTTCCAAAGTAAATAAAGAGCTACAAAATTGAGTCATGATGAGAAACTAACCCAAAGTACAAAAATGAGCGGACAATATGCAGAACTGCTGCCACCAATGTTGGAGTACTGGACAGTTAGCTTCTCAATGTTGGAGTAAATAGCCTAAGTAGAAAGTTGCTCTAGTCCAGCCGAAGGAGAAGGAAATCATTCAAGAATTGGAAAAAGGGCCTGCAGTCTAGACAAGGAACAACCTGGTACCACAGACAAACTTGTTCTCTTTAAATATTGATAGATAATATATATATTTCAGACCTATTTGTATATAATGAAACAACCAACACTCTATAAAGTTGTTAATCTGAATGTGAACACCATAACCTAATCCAAAGCAAAAAAAATTAACTCCAAAATTGTAAAATAAGTGGCTTGACCATATATTCATCCACTAGCAGACAATATTAGATCTGCTGAGAACTGGAGAGATTAATCAAGATGAGATTAGATAAGGCGAACATAACTCTACCATTAGCACAGTTAAAGGATCTTTCCCTGATTTATCTGCGCAATTAAACTACACTATTAATTCAGAGATTAATGCTATTAATTATTCAGTAAATACCCTATTACAATACTCTGGGTGCACATATGTGGATAATATAGTCAACTAAGCGAGAGTGTAGGTAAAAATTGACGATGGAGTGCCCAATAACATCATATTGATCAAACTGGTGAAACAAACTAAGATTTTAACGGATCTAAAACACCAGAAAGAGTATGGAATAGATGGACCAGATATTACAATATCCTATGGAGCCTACAGTGCGCTTCCACTCAAATTCAGATCTCTTGTGGTATCAGAAACTTCTATCATGTGGCTTATTAGAATTATGATATAATTATTGGAATGTTATTACTGAAGAAGTATATAGTAAAAGTGTGTTTTGTGGATAATACCATGACCATTTTGGGGCAAATCCTGCCCTTTGTATATCATTAGGAAGGAGAATTGCCACTGACAAAGAAGAGAAATATTGTAAATTTGATTTACAATGATGGCATCATTCCTATCCAGTACAAATTTATTGGATGAAGTGGAGGGAAATGGCAAAGGAGATCCTAGAAAATCGTGAGATACCCTTGATAACAAAAACAAAGAATACTATACTCCCTTGAATGAAGATAATAGTTAACACAGGGTTAACGCTCAAAATCCTGAAGTAGTTATTTGGAGAAGTTGTCAGCCCATGTAGGGAATTGAGAATTGAGCCATGGGTTGCACTTGAGATTATTATACTGAGACATGGAGAAATAAGTGTGCTACTAGCTAACCTGGAGAAAAACTAATGAGATAGGGAAAATAAATTCATCGCATTTCTACATTTAATGATGATGGCAGGTTTGTAATATCCATGATTTTGTAATGTTAACCAAGATGGAATTACCAGGAGAAGCTGCTGAAGGCGTTAACGTTTTAGTTGATTGAGAGAAGCTGTCTGAATTATCAAAGCAGCAACAAGAAGATGTGCTCCGATTATTTAAGAGATATTGGAAAACATTTACTCAAGATGACAATGACCTAGGATGCGCAAAAAACGTAGTCCACAAGGTCACCCCTGAGGAATATCTGCCAGTTAGAATGCAACCACTCCGCCAGTATAGAGCTGCTGAAGCTGTGCTCAGCAAAGAAATCAGCAAGCTAGTGGAGCATGTGATCCTTGTTCTGATGTTGAGTCCATGGGTGAGTCTGATCCTCATGGTAAAAAGATTAATTGATCAAATTGAGTAGTGATCAATTATTGGTGATTAATAAATTCATTAAAAAAGATTCTTTTCCACTGCCAAGGATCAACGACACGCTCAATCACCTATGGAATACCAAATACTTTTCACCAATGGACTTAATTTTTGGATATTGAAACTTTGCTTTTCCAAAGGAGGATCAAGGAAAATGAGCAATAATTACACACAAGGACAATTGGGATTCCTGCCTAAATCCGAGATCTGCATGTATCAGATGATGGGAAATAAACTAATCCGCTGAAAATAGTTAAAAATATTATCAGGGGTAATCCTGACGAAATTCAAGGCCTTTCAATATTGTTGATAGACCCTAACTTGGCGATCAAATATTACTAACTTGAAAACCCCTAGTATCCGTGTTCAACCAAAATCTTTGTGGTAATTTATCCCATTTGATATAGGTAATCAACATGTTGCAAAATACCTTATTGGTAATTTGGTATAGATATTAGCGCATAACGCTTGGAGATTTACCAAGAAAAACCTCCTAATCTCCCATATAATCATTTTCTAAGCGAATTAAACTTACTCTCTTTTTTCCTTTAATTTATTGGATTACTTTTGTTTAATTAAGGACGAAAAAACATAGTTAGGATATACCACTCATAGACATTTATCCTGAGTGAAAGTCTTTCCAGCCAAGGAAAGTAAAAACTTATGAACCAGCACCCATGCACTTTGGGTCTTCTGGCTTTAAAAATAAGAGAACAAGTTGTGTAAAACCCCTTAGTACTGACAAAACAGTTGCTCCCTACCAGGTAACCTGAGTATATAGTGCAACTATTATTACTATGATCAATAACAATTCAGCGTAAGATCCCTCTCTGGATCAGGAACGCCTCAACCTCATGTCAAATTTACCCACTGCGAAATGCGAGATGGAGCAAAGGATGATCACCATTGAGCAACGCCAAATCAAACCTAGAGATGTGACTACTGAGCTAAAACGTGTTTTTGGCATTTACCCCAATTATCACCACAAAATTAGCCTTCGTGCCACCCATGATCAGGTAGACTCAATAGTTGAAGATATCAACAACTTGTAAAGTTATATGAATGCTCTCCACTCTCATGAATCTTCTGAAAATAGCAGTTCCTCTTTGGTGAAATTGCACCCCTGATGCTAATTCAAATCATCAAAATGTTTACACCCCAGTGGCACGTTCAAACCATCTGCTGAATTTCTGATATGACTTGAAAATAAGCCCAAAATGGCCATGGTGATCAGCTAGAAACCACGACATTAATTATATAGTACAAGTATTTGAGCGCCCTGGGATGATGCAATATTGGGTCAGAACTGATGGTTATTGGATAATTTACAGGTAAGGCGATTATGTGATGTTAAAGCATAATATATTGTTGGTAAATCGCCTTAAACTATTTGATTGTGAATTTAATGAATGTAGACTCTGCAATCAATGAGAATACGGCGGAATAAATAGTCTAAGAAAAAGGTTTGGTATTGACTGAAGTCACTATCATATAATCAAGAAGGGAAGATTAAAGGAGGAGGATTGTTAATAGGATGAAGTGAGTAAAGCAGAAGGATTCTGTTGTTTTAATAAAAAATGAAGTGTGGCTGAAGCCTTTGCTTCATATTTTAATATAATATTTATGTTTTTATTGTGAGCTGACGATCTCCATATCATCCATCAATTGCTCAGTGGGTTGACCCTGTGAAAAAAACTTTACAGCATGTCTCAACATTCCTGCCAATTTTATAACAGTGGTGCTCACTTCAGGGGGCCCATTGATAAACACCAAAATTAAAAGTAAAATGAAAATTAAGGCGTCATCTATGTTGCATCAGGCCTGCAATTATGGGGAATCCTTATGGCACACTAGTCTAACTGAATATGCAGATCTTAAACTTGCCTTTGACGCTGTGTTCAAAATGCAGGATGATCTTAATGAAGTTTTTAATAAATAAGCTGCCTCCATTTGATTGCGACGGGAACATCCATGGATTCTTTAAGCAATTTAAGGTTGCAGTAGAAGGAGCTTCATATTAGCGTAAAGCAAAATTGTTGATATCCATCTTAAATGTTGAAAGCGTCTACCAAGCTATTTGCTATCTTCCAAACAGTTCTGTTATATACTAAGAAGTGAAGAATACTGTGCTGCGGTTGTTTAGGGGTACTATGATTATGTTGCAGCAGAAGGCAAAGTTTTTGACCATTGGGTTTCAGTGTAGTGAGACCCTTGCTATGTTTGCTGATCAGGTACAGAGAAAGCTTACATGCTAATTGGGGCAGGTACTTTAATTAAATCCAACATATGCATAGTGATGACCTCCACAGTGAAGCCATACCACAATCTTTACAATGTCATAGCTTCATACTTATAGTACAACGTGCACTTGCTTAAAATTGTTTGAATTTTGCACCAACTATCCGCTGCCTTCCTCCTCCCAATACAGAGTGGAAACCTAACACATCTGCTCTCATTCTTTTTTATTTGGGGTGAAATTTTCCCACCATGTTCAGAGTCCATCTAGTAACCCCTGACCTTAATATCACTACGCGCCTTGCCCTCAACTGAGTTATTATCAGCAGTTCAACTATTGGGCAAAGCCTGTTTACTACAATCGACCCCAGTCCAACTTTTGTTGTGGCCCATCTTAAAACAATCAAGGATGCAGGCCCTATGGGATTAATTGTTTTGAATTCAGTCGCCCTCGGCACCTGGCACAAGGTTGCCCTAATTGTCAGGTCCATTAACTACCGCAGGACCAGTACAATCAGGGAAAAGTCAGAGCGGAGTAGAGATAGGACTCTCTACCTCCGCTATTCTTACTGAAAACGTCCCACCTGAACCTATTAATGTACAGTCAGCGGAAGTCCCTCAGTATGATAACGCATTCATATATCAGCAGCCAGTTGTAGGGGCAAATGTATTGACACGAGTGCAAGCCAAGGACATGCAGAAGAAGGACCTTAGGAGCAACCGAAGCCTTATGCCTTTTAAATGTTTGATCAAATTAATACAGTTGAGCTAAATCTGTCCTCTAATGCGCCTCTCTTAAAGGGGGTAAACGCCGCCCTCCATGTGGATGCTATTGTTAAAGAGTACCCTAAAGTCAGGGAGGGTATTATGACCTTCTTTGGAAAAGAGATCTGTTAAATGTCGATGTTTTAAACAATCAGAATTTATCTTACTCTGAGTGCACATACTGTGAAATTTTCATAGCAAAAACCCAAGTCCACGCTATGATTAATACGGGAGCTTCAGTTAACATAGTGTTTACAAAGTTGGTGGCAAAGTTGATATTAAAGCCTAATGTGGAACATCACATGGTGTATGTGGCTGCAGGTGGAAAAGCACAGTCTCTGAGGGAGCGTCCAGCGTGCTACCCTTGAGGTTTGGGTCAATTGTCATTGTAGCTCTGGAAATAATGTTAAAAAACAGTCAATACAATCTATTAATTCGAACAACTTTTATGTGACACTTTGGGCTGTTGTTAATATGATGTTGAATACCTTTAATTCTGTGGCAGCGGATCCCAATTTACTTCACCTCCAGTGGAGTGTCAAAGGATCTGGTGCACATGGGTCATATCAGCCTGGAATACAGTGACGGGGTGATTCTGGTTTGCTACCATCAACTAAAGGGCAAGACCCGAGCCCTTCCCCAACAGATATATGAATAATATGGGCTGCCTCTCAGAGCTGCTAGTCCTATGTTCATATCCTTCAGTCACCAAGTAATTGTGAACTCAATTGAAGGTAGAAGTGCCAAACGGACTCTATGGCAAGGTTATTGGTCCTTATCAGCAATTGTGGCTTGAGCCTCATGTAGCTCCAAGCATAATACTTCCAGGTCATGGGGAGATCAAGGTTTTGTTAGAAAATCTACAGAATGAACCAATGCTAATCTTCTGGCATCAAATAGTAGTGTATTTACACTTGACCCCTGTTGAGGAGGACCTTCAGGTTCACAAGTTCAGGTCATTGGATGAATTTGGTCTGCCTTTTGAACCACAGCTTGGCTTAATGGTGGTTGTACTGCGCTAAAATTTAATGGGGTTATCAGAAGAACAAAAAATCAGTGATAGCTTTATTCCAAAAACATAAGGAGATCTTTACCATCGATAACAATGATTTAGGGTGCACATGGGGAGTGGTCCATCAAGTGGACACTGGGGACCATCTCCCCATCAGATCTCAGCTGATCCGCCAGTCTAGGGCAGCCAAGGAAGTAGTTTCTGAGGAGATTGAAAAGCTAGTCAAACATAAGATGCTTAAATCATCAAAGAGTCCATGAGCTTCGCCTGTTCTGACTTTCAAAAAGAAGGACGGCACCAACTGGGTAGTAATAGACTACCAGAAGCTCAACAACATTACTAAAAAGGACTCGTACCCTTTGCCACAATTTAATGATGCCTTGGATCAGATGGGAGAAGCTCACTACTTCTCAGCGATAGATTTGATAACCAGTTACTAGCAAATTGAGTTGCCTGCAGAAGAACATGAGAAATGCGCAGTTATCACGTCCAATGGTCTTTTTCAAATAACCCATATGCCACCTGGACTATGTAATGCCCTGGCTAAGTTTCATAGGGCCACGAACACCATTCTCGGTGACCTTAAGCTGCTGTGCGTCCTCATGTACCTCAACAATACTAATGTCTTTTTGTGTACATTCTCCAAGCACCTTAGCCATCTGGAGGAGTCTTCCGCCAGCTTGTGGAGGCCAACATCAAAACCAAGCCTCATAAATGTCACTCCTTTGAGTACCAACTGGAGTACCTTGGGTTTTTGGTGGATGCGACTGGGCTGAGGCCCCAACCAGCCAAGGTGGAGGCTATACAGAAGATGATTATGACAAACAGTAAGTGGGAAATACAAGTAATTTTAGGTATGTTCATCTACTACCGCCATAACATACCCAACTTCAATTGTGTTGGAGGTCCGCTGTTTGAGTTATTGAAGAAGGATTCCACGTTTGAATGGACGGAATGCCGCCAATGCTCCTTCAGTACACTTCAAATGGTTATAAACAGTGTGCCAGTGCTGCACCACCCTAATTTTAATAAGGAGTTTATCATCCAGATGGATGAATCTCTTTCCGCCGTTGGGGCGGTCCTATCCCAAAAATATGACAAAGGTAAGGAGCACCCAGTGGCGTACTGCAGTCAAAACCTGAATTACATGAACATAATTACACTATGACCAAGCGGGAGTGCTTAACGGTAATATATGTTTATAAGCGATTTAGGATGTATTAGCATAGAGTAAAGTTTGAAGTCATAACGGATCATGATTTATTATGCTGGTTGCAGAACCTCAAGGAGCCTGAAGGGCATCTAGCCCGATGGACTCTCAAACTGCAGGTTTTTTACTTTGAGATTCTCCACCAACCTGGAGCCAAACACCAGTGTGCTAATTGCTTGTCAAGATTACCAACAATTGCAGTTACAGAAGATCTCAGTGATATTATGTATGACAAAATGAAAGCGAAAATTATGATGATGAACCAATCCAAGTCATCAAGGTTTTAGACGGAATAAGGGCCAATACGTTCCAGAGTAATGGTGAACTGTATAAGCGGATAGGAGACACTACTTGGAATATCCCAAGGACTTCCGCTTGACCTAATATTATTATTATGAATACCAAGCCATTGGACATGGTGGAGTACATAAGACCCTGGAATTTTTGCACCCTCGTTGCTATTAGAAGAACATGAACTTTGGCATGCTTGAAACTATTTCCTGCTGCCACCAGTGCCAAGTGGAAAAGCCGTTTCACCAGATTACCTTATACCAGTTAGTGAAACACCATTTTTCTTGGCATACGGTTTCTCTTGATGTCGTTGGCTCTCTGCCAACAGGCGCTAGCTGTTCTAAGTCTATTCTGGTGGCAATAGACCACAGGACCAGGTGGGTTGAAGCACAGGTAATACGGGATTTGGGGGAAGTCACAGTGGCCAAGTTTGTAATGGAATGTAATATTCAGCGATATGGATGCCCTCAATTCATTCTTACCAACAATGAAACTAGTTTTACTTAGCACATACTTCCTAAGTTAAACGAGCTTCTGGACATCCGTGGGTTTCTGATGACCCCATACCACCCCAAGTCAATTGGGATGGTCAAACAAGTTAATGGGACCTGTTGAGCATAAATCAGAAATTGTTAACGGATTGACCTTCCAATCGAAGTTCCCTCCTTTCAACCACCATCTTCGCCTATAACATTAGCTTCCATTCCGCCACGTGGAAGAGCCCCTTTCAATTACTATATGGATAACCCCTGCTCTTCCAACACTGCTTTATGCTTATTTAGAAGATACTGGTGGAATAAATCCTCACCATTATTAACTAACATAGTGGGCACATTGATCAAATTGTAAACCAAATTGTGCTCTTTCATATTAGCCAAAAAGATAAAGAATAAGGCTGCCAATCATGTACAATGTAGTGGGATAGTCCAATCCAAAGATGGTGACATGGTTTTACTCCTTGATTAACATGGATTTGGGCGAAAAACACAAGTTGGCCAGTATTCAATTTGGTCCGTTTGAAGTTATTGAGAAAACAGGTGTCAATTACTATACTATCAAGGACCCCACGAGCAGTCAGATTTTAACTGAGTGCACATAAATCTCCCTCTAGGCGTATAAGTAATAAGAGCCCCGTTGTCCAGTCAAGGGGGTGATAATGTCAATATTCTGATATGACTGGACGATAAGCCCAAAATGGACATGGCGGATCATCTAGAATCCACAACAATAACTATATATTATGAGTATTTAAGCAACTTGGGATGAGGTGATATTGGGTCAAAATAGATGGTTATTGGATTGTTTTATAAATAAGGCAATTAGGAGATGTTGATGCATGAAAAATAAATTGGTAAATCACCTCAAACTAGGTGATTGTGAATTTTATGAATGTAGACTCTACTGGACCAATGAAAATATGGCGTAATGAATGGTCTAAGCAAAAGGGTAAGTATCAACCAAAGTTTCTAACAATTAAATGAGATGAGAAGATTGAGGAGGAGGATTGTTAATAGGAAGAATAGAGTGGAGCAGAAGGAATCTGCTGTTTTATAGAGAGATAAATAAAGTAGTGTTACTAAAGCAATTGCTTCATTTTCCCATAATATTTACGTTTGTCTTGTGGGCTGAAGATCTCCATATTGTCCATCCATTGCTCAGTGGGCTTGACTCTGTGAAAAAACCTTATGGCAAAAATCAACAATTCCACCAAAAACTATAACACCTTCGTTTAAAGGGAAGTAGGATACAGCTGAAGGGAGTCATTTTCCTATTTTTTGTTACAAAAACGTTTATGAAAGAAGCTACTGAAACCCAACGGCTCAAGCACCTAATTAACTTTTTTAGTTGCATCACTCAAGGCACTATGGTACCTCATCTAATGCATTGCCGTACCTACTTTGATGCTAATGCTGCCTTGTTTTGGTTTTTGGCAGCGACCTAACTTTATCCATTCAAAAGCTGGCTTTTATGGCCATAAGCCTTAATTGGGGAGAAACCGTCACTGAGTTTGCTCACCATTTTTACTTTAAGGCTCAAACGTTGGTCACAGGAAATCGCCTTCTTTGGATGACTCTTTCACTGCATCATTTTTTGCGTTTGAAATTAAGCCTAATATCTTACTCTATCTTTTATTTAACCGAGGTAAGCTGACTAGGGGACAGACATTACCAAATATATGTGAAACTAAGAGAATAACTAAGATTTATAAAAATTGGGCACCCCAGGGTACTCAAGTTATCCCTGTTGCCAGCGGGACTGCCAGGTATGGGGGGTTGGTGCACTACTCCGAGAAAGTTTCCCCTGCTATGGAGCAGGTGTGAAGGAAAGGGTCTGTGTGGAGGAACCAGAGTGGGAACCATGATTCTATGAGCGCTTTTTGTCTTAGTCTCATATATCCATAGATCCAGGCTTGGAAGTGCTCTAGTAAGTGGACATGGAATCTGTTAATAATCCCATGAATGGTTGGGACCGTGCCCTTGAACGCATCTAATGCAACCGTATGTATTGTCCAAATTGCAATGGGTATTATTAGGGAGCGGAGTGTAGATGGGATTGGTGACTCGATATGGAGCGCGAAGATACTCTTTGATATTGAGAATTCCTGTTCGTATTGAATCTTGAGCAGGCGTGCGACTTCCTGCCATATAACTTTGGTTGGGGGGCATGTTTCTAGGCGGTGATGTAGGGATCCCTCCCCTCCACATACTGCACATGTTTTGTGGAGGGAGTTGGAGCGGTCTGCCGTCCTATAGGTCCTTCTCAAACAGCGCCAGGCGTTTTCTCTTATCCTTGGTTGTAGGTGTGGGTGGTGTGTCATTTTCCACATTGCTTTCTGTGTTGTTAAATCATAGGGAATGTCCAGCATATCTAGGTATTCTATCCTAGCTATGCTTGGGGTTTTTGAGAGCATATCCCTCTGGGGGTGGTTTTCTGGGTTTCTTAATTTGAATTGGGGGCTGGGTCGTCCCCTTCCCTGTATAGTACCCATGTTCTCTATGGTCCACCCCATATGGCGGATAGTTTGGAGGATATGTTCGAAATGAGGGGAGGTTCCATGTGGACCCGTTGCAGTAGGGTGCTTGGCAAGGTATGAAAGTAGTCTGGGTGGACTATGTGGGTTGGTTAATTTGAGCGCCTGTGCAAAGTTAGTCCTTGCTGCTCTGGACCAATATTGTTGTGGGAGGTCTGGAGCAAGGATTTCCTTTATCCAGGTACCTAGGATGTGATTGGCATGGCTCTCAAAATCTATTAGTCCCATGCTTCCGCTTGAGCGTGGGCCAAATAGTGTTTCCATTCGTATAGGAGGGTGAGAGCCAGGCCACAGCCAGCCCTGGATAAGCGCGCGAATTGAGATTATAAAGGTAGGTGAGAAGGCTATCTCATGGGCCTGGTACCACTGTATTGGGAGGATGAGCGAGTTAGCAACTGTAACTCGTCCTGTTAATCCTGGGGTTCTTCCCTTGAGGGAGGCGACGCGTTTGAATACCCGTTGTAACAGGTTACTTTCCATTGTCTCATTAGCATATCCCCTGATTCTAGCTAGATTCCAAGGTGTCGGACAGGAGTGGTGGTGGGAGGTGTTGCAAAGGGTAATATAATTGGGTTTTTTCTTCGAGTGTTGGTGTGAGGTTCTGATGTTGTGGCCCTTTTGTTTGTGTATTTGCCTAAGAGGATGATTTCTGTCTTCCTTTTGTTGAGTGATGCATTGCTCACCTTGGAGTATTCCTCTAGAGTGTGTTCCAGCTGTCGGGCATCTTCATTGTTTGCTATACCTGATACGCAGTCATCTGCAAAGGCCAGTATCTTGACTGTTGGCTGTCCTTGTGCAGCTATACCCATGAGACGTGGGTCAGTTACTTGGAGGAGCGGGTCAAAGCTGAAATTGTATAGCAGTGGGCTGAGGGGATCCCCTTGTTTGAGCCCTCTGTGTGGTTTGATATTGTTTGTTAGGAATCCAGGGCCGCATACTGCCATGGTTGCAGATTCTGTTAGGAGCATCGCCCATTTTATGAATCTTGGTGGGAGTTTGAAGGCATGTAGACATTCTTTTAGGTATGGCCAGCTAACACGGTCATACGCCTTTTCCTGATCCAAGAAGACCAGGGTACCAGTTGCTTTGGATTGGCAAATATTTGCAACAGGGTGAATGTTGTTCCATATTGAACGCCCTGGTATAAACCCAAACTGGTTGGGTGATAGGACGTCAGATGCAATTGCGCCTAATCTAGCTGCTAGAAATTTTTGTTAGAATTTTTGGGTCAGTGTTGGAGAGTGCAATTGGGCGCCAGTTGGCCAGGTCCAACTTGTCACCCTTTTTATACAAGGTTATAACGTAGGATTCATGGCCTCCTGGTAATAGGCGTGTTTCCAACAAACTTTAGTTCATTGACGCCATTAGGAGGGGGGCGATTTGTTGAAAGATATTTTTTGTAAAATTCGTAGGGTATCCCATCAGGCCCTGGGCATTTCCTAAGTGGTGCACCGCGAATTGTTTCCCAAAGCTCCTCCCGTGTGATAAGGGATAGTATATTGTAATTTGGTATGGTACTTTGTATCTTGGCAGTTTGAATAAATTCTTTAACTTTTTGTGGATCTGTTGGCATATTGCGATATAATTTGGTGTAATAGCGGTGTACTTCCGCCTTGACCTCCTCAGTGTCAGTTGCCACAGTGCCATTGGTCTTGAGGACCTGTGTGCATGTGGGCTGGTTTCCACGGGAGTGGAATTGGCAGAAAAAGTATGTTGAACAGGTTTCGCCTTCCTTTATGAACTTACCTTTGTTCAATACTTTGATTCTGTGTTGGTGTTCAAAGATGAGATTGTTAAGTCGGGCTGAAATTTCTGCCCATTTGCATCCCCAATTAGGGCTATAGCCAGATCTCGGAGTATTTATTTCCAGGTGGTCTAGTTCTGCCAAGGTACGCTTGATTGTGGCTGTGTCCGCGGTGTACTTGCGTGATGCAATATGTCAGGTTTTGTTGATTAAATCTTTTTTGAAATTTTCCCATGTTCTGATGGGATCCGAAGTGAATGGGGCTGTGAATTCGGGGTTTGTAGCCTTGTTTTCAACCCAGTCAGATATCTCAGGCAATCTTATATTTTCTGGGTGAAGCTTTCTCCAAGGCGACACCTGTGTGTGGAATTGGGTTGGCGCTAACTGCACCATAACTAATCGGTGATCAGAAAAATTGATCTTTTTTGTGTAAATTTAGAGATTCTTGAGTGGTGGGATTGTGGGATGAGGATGTGGTCAATATGACTCATTGATATGAGCAGCCCTACACGTATGTTGGGTCTTGTCATATGGGGAAGGATTGGTGAATTGGGAGGAAGAGCATCCTGTAAGCCAAGAGATGCCTTCATTGTGCAATATTCAATGTGTCCAGGTGGGTATCCCATGGGATTAGGCCATCGATCTGTATTGGGGTTATCCCAGCAGTTGAAATCGCCTAACATGATGATATCTGGTGGGAGGGTGAGGGTAGAAATTTTTTCAAAAAATCTTTTTCTCTCCGGTTGCAGTGCACAGTGCATAGATACATGCTAACGAAATTATTTCATCTTGGCATGTGATTGTTGCTACCAGGACTCAACTGTGCAAGTGTGATGATGAATTTGTAATTTTAAATTTTTTGTTGTTTTGGACTATCACCCCACAGTGAGACATCCATACTGATTGTGATAGTGCGATGGTTGACCGGGATTTTTCTTCCCCTTGTAGGCAGTGGGTTTCTTGGATGGCCAAGATGTCTACAAGAGGTTTTCGCAGGAATGCCAGCTTTTTGGCTTGGGACGTATGAGCCCTGGCTCCTGCAATATTTAACATCCCTATTGACACTGAGGTGCCCGTGGCGCCTCAGGAGCGGTTGTGTTAACCCTCTGGTCCTATCCCACCGCAGCTCATTTTGGACATGCTCCGCATCTGTACTCCAACTCTTTCACTGCCATTGTTGGTTCCCTTGATCTGACCCAATGATTCAAAGGAATTGCGGTTTTTTGCATTTGCATCAACTTTTCCTGCACAGGTCTCATGTTGATTTGATGCGGGATGTTGATTGGATTTTATATTTTTGAGGTTCAATTTTGTTGTATTGTTCACCGCATTTTCACCCAAATTGCGGTTGCATTGTTCCTCAGTATGTGCATGACTGATGACGCTTTGTGGCTCAGTCTGGTTACTGTGAAAATTTTTCAACCTGGGCATATTGTTCTGATTGGTTGGTTCGGTGAATATCTGAAATATCCTCCTGAATTTGTCCGTGGTTAATGGTGGATTCCGCGTGTGCCGCCGCTTCAGCCGCTGCTCTCTTGCGGGCTTTTTGTGCTGCTTTACGCTGTTTACTTGTAACTGGGTCCACGATGGAGTATAGCCCATCTTCACCCCAGCGGAATGGGTGGTGGCCATCAGTCATTTTGGCGAAGTTTTCATTATCTTCGTCCATAGCTTCTTCACAAAAATCATTTTCCATTAAGCCCTCTTTTACAGGGCATGCATGTTCCTTGTGGCCCAGTGAGCCACAGTGGTTGCAAATGGGTGGTGCGCGTTCTGGTGTAACTCAGAATGCAGCCAACTGGCCCCCATCTGCAAAGTGAAATTCTGCTGCGCGGGGAATTCTGGATAAAGCCTCTTCCACTTCTGGGAAGGGGTTGATTACAGCGATAGCTTTGCCCATGCACAGGTCAGGAATTAAGCAAAATCGCTGTAATTCAAGTTGTTAGATTTCTCCATAGGCCACAAGACCTTTGCGGAGCTCCTCCTCAATTACCTTATGAGGAAGGTTGGTGGGGAGTGAGTCAAAGGATATAAACAAAGTTTTTGCTTTGTTTCATCTGGTGCGCGTGGTGTGCACAATTTTTTTCCCTCAGGGAGGGCAATTTCCACGCAGATTTTTGCTGCAGCATCGGCTTATTCGGCTGTTTCAAAACCAATATTGATCCAGCCACATCCCATGTTGTTGGTGGCTACGTACACCGCGTGAGGGAAAAGTGAGGGCTGTGCCTCACATGTTTTCTCCCACAGGGTTGGTGACTCATCCCCAAGGAAGAGTCTGATCCCGTGTTCCACCTTTGACAAAGGTTGGTTGAATTGAATGTACATGTATTGCGCATGCTTTACAGTAAATACCATAAACCCAGATGGTGTCTGAGTTTGCGATTTCTTTGCAGATTGGGTTCCTGGTCCCCCTCCAGGGCGTTTCTTACCCTTAGTTGCACCGTTAAGCGCACCACTTGCCACGACGCTCGCCCATGTTATATTATTTTTGTTATTAAAGTCGCCCATCTTTCCTGTGTGTGATTATCCAAATTTGCTGTTTGAATTGAATCGTAGTAACTAAAGTGATTGTTACGAGAAAGAAAAGCTATCTTACTCTATCTTAAATAGGTAAAGTCTAAACTGATGTCTCTCCTATATAAAGAAAACATTTTGGAGATTATGGCTGACCTATTTAAACCCACTAGGCCCCCTCATTTTAAAAATAATAAGCCTCAGCCCCAAATGCTAGCAATTACACCCCCAAGTTGCCTACCCCCAAATTATTCTGCACTTTTTGCAAAAACCAACCATACTGTAGACTTTTGTCTCATCCCCCAACAAATCCGGCAATAGATCAGTCATTATAGGGCAGGAGGCTCCTATAATGATGACAAATAAGTGCCATAAAACCCTTGTACTAGCTCTAGTTCTATGCCCAGCATTTTGTGATGCTTTAGTTAGTGGCGCCTGCAGAAGTCAACGTACCAATGTCTATCCAAGGAATTAATTTTCTCTTATTTGTTTTTATATTGAGCAGCTACCTAAGAATATTTTGTAATTCAGTTCCTCTATAGAAAGCCAAGCGCTGGCATAAAACCTTCAGATGCATTGACCAGCCCTGAGCTTGGCTACGGCAAAATCCTCCGCTTGCTTCACTACAAATTCTCAATGAAAGTTTACTAGCCATTTTTTTCAGTTCAGCTCATTAATGGTTCAAGTAGAGTTTTTCGTACATAAGATTAAAGTCTTGTAAATATTTGATACCAACCCACCAGTTAACGTTATATCCTCCTAACATGTCCAAAAAATAAAAATGGCTCCAGACTTGATTCATGAAGATGAATATGGGATGTCAGGTAATTGAACAACAGAGGCAATTGGTGCTTATTTTGCCTTACCTCTCTGTTTAAAGAACTTTTAATTACTTCCCGCACTATCCCACTAGAAAATGATAATTTCTGAGTTGCTTGTTGGGGTCCAACTGATGCAATAATTTAACTACATCATCTTCCACAAAGAAAAATACCTGTC
>JAKSZP010003580.1:0-18951 GCA_022478985.1 Massospora cicadina | reverse complement strand
CACCCCACTTCTCAGCGGTACGGACTTACTCTACCCTGTAATTTTGGGGGCGGGCTGGTACCGCCAACAAGTTCATATTAATCTTGCAACCCTACTCTTTGTTGTTCAAAAACCTCAAGTTGAGTGGGTGAGTTTCCCTTACTAAAGACCCTTTCCCAGGGCACATCCCTTGGTTCCATTGCCCCACCAGACCCCATCCTAGTTGACTCCCTCCAGACTTTCCCTCCTTCCCTAGCCCCATATAAGGCCATCTTCAACATGTCACTGGCA
Organism: Massospora cicadina; assembly: GCA_022478985.1. NCBI lineage: Eukaryota > Fungi > Entomophthoromycota > Entomophthoromycetes > Entomophthorales > Entomophthoraceae > Massospora > Massospora cicadina. The sequence continues at coordinate 18,681 of JAKSZP010003580.1, read as the reverse complement.
TCCAAGCTCCTTCACACTCTGAATATGACTTGACATTCCAGCTGACAGTTGACCTAGTCAAGATCAACTGCCCCTCTACCCCTATACAGAGGAAGAGAATAGGGCTCTTGGAAGTTGGCTGGATGACTGCTAGAAGGGTGGCTCATCAAGAAGTCTTCCTAATTTCCTCCCCTATAGTTTTTGCCAGGAAAGCAGATGGGTCCCTGCGCTCCTGCATTGACTATGGTCACCTCAACAACATTACCATCCCTGAACCATACCCCGTACCCCTTTCCCTTAGAGCAGAGCATTGCCCAGGCCATTGCCAAGTCTTGCATCCTCTCAAAGTTAGACCTGATGAACGCCTTCAATTAGGTGAGGGTGGCAAGGGGACAGGAGTGGCTCACAGCCATCCGCACTAGTCAGGGGCTTTTCCAGTTCTAAGTGATGCCGTTTGGCTTGAAGAATGCGCCAGCCACCTTCCAGCGCCTCATTGACAATGTGTTGGGGGACTTTCACTTCTTATGCATTGTGGCCTATATCAACAACATTTTGGTCCATTCCTCCCACCCCTAAACAACACGCCAGGGACCTCGAAGTGGTAGTGGTAGCCCTCCACAAGGCATGGCTATTTGTTAAACCCTCCAAATGCAAATTCATCAGGAATGAGGTTACCTTCCTAGGGAATCTTGTCCTGAAGGATGGGTACGCCGCCCTACCTTCAAGCTGGAGCTATTCAGTCTTAGCCTACCCCAACCACTCAAAAACAGCTTCGCAGCTTTCTTGGTACCATCACCTTTTTGAAGAAATTTTCCCCACTCTTGCCCAACTGGCAGCACCCCTGCACCCCCTCACCGGGAAGAAAGCCCCCTTTAAATGGTCCCCAGAGTACCAGCAGGCCTCTGAGGCTATCAAGGAGGTGTTTCTCACAGCCCCCATCCTGCAGCATGCTGACACGTCCCACCCCTTCATAGTAGCCTGTGATGCCTCATCAGTGGCAGTGAGTGCTGTGCTGCTACAGGAGCATGAGGGAGCCAAGCACCCGGTGGCCTATTATTCCCAGAAGCTTACCACAACAGAGCAAGTGTGGCCAATATACAATAAGGAGCTAGTGGCGGTGGTGTGGTCACTCACCCACTGGTGATACCTCCTGCAGGGCGCTCTGCACAAAATTACCGTTTGGATGGACCATAAGGCCCTGCTCTACTACTTCAAACCTCAGAAGCTAGGACTTTGGCAAACTCACACGTATCAAGACTTCTATGGGTTCCATTTTAAGTACAAATTCATCAAAGGTCTCCTGAATGTCTTGCCGGACATGCTCAGCCATAACCCCTCCCTGTTTCCCAATGGGGAGGAAGACCCATTAAACCTTATGACAATAGTGCCCCCCTCCCAAATCATCACATTGGCCCCCCTACTGTATCCTTCGCTGATGTAGACCCTGACACTCCGCTCCTCCCAGATGTCCTCACATCCCAAACCTGCTGCCCTGAAGGAATCAAGATCCTTGCCGACTTAGAGTCCATGCACCACAAGAGAACTCCATATACCTTGCAGGATGGAACAATCTGGTTCTGTGATCAGGTTTGGGTTCCTCCTTCCCTACACAGCCGTGTCATTGAGGAACATCACGTTCCCCAGACTGTAAGCCACCCCAGTATCAAAAAGTGTGCAGATCTCATAAAGAGAACCTATAATTGTCCTGGGTCCTCAAAGGACATTCCCAATTATATCTCTCATTGTGTCACCTGCACCTGGGCAAAATAAGATTGTCCTAGAAAGAAGGGACTGTTACACCCCTTGAAGCAGGCTGAGGGGCCATGGACCTCAGTCTCAGTGGACTTCATCTTGGAGCTCCCTTTCTTCTGTAGCTCTGATGCATTAATGGTAGTCATGGACTAAATTACCAAGATTGCACTTTTCATCCCCTGCCTCTCTTCTATTACTGCGGTGGAGACTGCAAATTTATTTGTCAACCATGTCTTTGCCATGTTTGGTCTCCCCAAGGAGATAGTGAGTGACAGGGGACCCCAGTTCACGGCCCAGTTCTGGAGAGAGTTGTTGACCCTCCTTCACATCAAGCCCTATAGGTCCACTGCTTACCACCCCTAGTCTGATGGGCAGACCGAGTGGGTGAATCAGGTAATGGAGCAGTACTTGCGCTGCTATGTGACAGCCTCACAAGACACCTGGGCCAAGGACCTACCCCTAGCACAGTTTGCATACAACAACTCCCTCCATTCCTCAACCAGCTTCTCTCCCTTTGAGGCCACTCTGGGGTATAACCCCTCTTTCCAGATCGGTCCCTGACCCTCCTCAGCAGTTCCCACTGCCATGGACCGTGTAAGCTCTCTCCGTGAGATGCACAACCTAGTTCATGAACACTTAACAAATTCCATTGGAACTACAAGAATTTCGCTGATCAGAAGTTTCTTATGGGACATGAGATCATGGTTGATTCCCTTGTCATGTTAAATACCTGCAACCTTCCCCTGAAAGCCCCCACCCACAAGCTTACAGCCAAATGCTCAGGACCCTTTGAGGTTGAGAAGGATTTAGGCAACAGAACCTACCGCCTGAGACTGCCCGCGCACTGTAAGCACAATGTCTTCCACACCTCCCTTCTAACCCCCTTTAAGGTGAAAAGGCCAACATCCCCTGAGCCAATTGTCATTGGGGAATCCCAAGAAGTGGAGGTGGAGGCCATTGTATCTTCCCAAAGGTCCCGCCAATCCATTCAGTACTTGGTCACCTGGAAAGGTTACCCCTCATATGAGAACAGCTGGATGAACGTGCGCAATTGTACAAACTTCAAGGACCTGATAGAGGAATTCCAAGCCTCCCACCTGACAGCCCCTCGCCCTCCCCATAAGATTGCGGCCATTCTGGCCCTAAAGTTACTGGAGCGCCACAAGAACTATGATTTGGTCCATGCCCCCATGGGTGGAATCCTCTCTGTCAAAAAGGAAATGGTAGTGTAATTCCTGGGGGCCAGCTCTTGCAACTGGATAGGGATCAGCACCCCTTTCAGATGAAGAGGGGCCCCAAGGCTCCAGTGGACCCTCTGTCACAGCTGGGCGACCTAGACCATGTGATAGATGAGCGCTGGGTGACAGCTTTCCCACCCAAATATATCCCACTCCCACCTCTTCCCCCCTCTTCAATCCTGGTAAGTTTGATAGAAGGGGTCTGTAGGGAGATTGCATACATCAGGGTTCATGGAGAGGCCCCTGGGACCACTAACTCCCCAAGCAAACCTTGTCCAAAATTTGGGAAAATGGCAATTCTCAACATCAGAGCCCAGCTGGCAATTTCCAGACTGGGGGAGCTGGTCCAGACTGGCCTGCTTTGGAAACCAGATTGGAATACAGCTCAGATCACAAACCCAGTCCAAAATGACTCAGATCATCTGCCCCAAGGCTCTAAAACAGACACAGGGAGTTTGGATTGTATGAGTAGCCCAATCAAGGGATCAGCTCAAATCACAAATAATCTGATCCAAGGACCCCTGCCTCCCAAGATGAATCTGGACTTCCCAAGCCATGCGAACAGGCTGACTCAAGTCACCAGGACCCAGATCAGTAGTATTGACTTGGTTTGGCCCCAAGAATTTAGAAAAATTTGCAAAATCTTCTAAGCTTTTGCCAGAATTGGGAGCAGCCTGCTACCCCCCTCCAAGCCAGCCAGCCAACCAAATCCCTTCCCCAACCCCCAAATGACCAATCCCTCGATACCTCCTCATGCATATAGCCCAGTTTAAAAGGCAACTGCCCCAGCTGAGGGTAGTTGTCAGTTCATTCTCTTTCCTTCATGTTCAATAAAATCCAAATTATCTGTCTAGCTTGCCACAGGCTCCGTCTACCTCTTGAAAATTTTATAAAAATTCCGCCGATTGATCTGAAAAAATGTGCCATCACCCAAATTCTCTTGCCAATGTTCGCCAACTGGATTATCTGGTCACTTGATACTGCCACGCATCAGCAAATTGTAAATGTGATTTTACGCCTTGCCCCCACCAATGAGCCTGCTGCTTTGTTCATTTTTATGCATCCATTTAATGGAGACCCTTCTGTCCATTCAGTCATCAAGTCCTCCAAAACTGCTCCCCGGCTAGAGCAGCACCCAGGTGCCCCTGCCCCACTGCTTGTGGACTTACCTTCCATAGTCACCTCAGCCACCGCCAGCTCAGTTCACCAGCGGGACCTAGAGCGCCCCCTCCAGGGGAAGCTTGGTCCCAGCCCCTCTCATGGGGTTTGCCATACCTCCACTCATATTTACAATAATGTGGCAGCATCTGTGCCATCCCTTGCTGGCGTGCAAGCCACCCTATCCAAATCTGAAGGCCAGAAACTGCAAACCCCAGAGGAGACATCATCCTCCCTGCCTCTTCCACCCTTGGGGGTTTCCTCCACAAGACTCGCGGTTGCCCCCAATGCAACCATCTGGTTTGCCTTGGGGCCTTTGGTATGTTACTGAAACTTTGCTTTCCTCACTTCTCCCATAGGACCCCACTTATATTAGTCACTTGGACCGCTATGCCTTTGGCATTCTGGGGCCTTCACTGGGTGCTTACGCACCTCAACTGAGATTTCATTCTAGTTCTTCTTAGCTGAATCCATGACACAAGGCCCAAGTGGACCCCCTATCACAGGTGAGCAACTTGGCGCATGTGGTATATGAGTGCTGGGTGACTGCTCTACCCCCCAAAGATATCCTATTCCCACCTCTTCCCCTCCTCTATCCTGTGAGGGTTGATTGAGGTGGTTTGCATAGAGGTTGTGCAAGCCAGGAGATACAGAAAGGCTCCTGGGACTCACCCCTTCCCTGGCAATTTTTGCCAAAAAGTAGAAAAAACTGCTTGTTATGACTTTGAGGTCTGGTCTGCAAATTCAGGGCTAGGTGAGCTAATCAGGACTTCCTAAGATGTGAAAGTGATTTAGCTCTAACTTATGCATAATGCCAATCAGCCTGTGAGCTGGCACAATCCTTCCAAACCTTCAGTACAAATTTTAGTCAGTCAGGATGCAGGGCTAGCCCAACTTGGATGGCCAGGTTCTGGGTTGGTACAGTCAACATGGCTTGGACCAAAAATTAGAAAAAGTTTTAAAAAGTTTTTCAAGTTTTGTCAGGGTAACAAATATCTTGGCCCACCTCTTCTCCACAGCCAATCATTTTAGCCCACAAATTCCCAAAGGTCAATCCCTTGATGGTCCTCTCCCATGCTGCCACTAATTCTTAAAGCAACAGCTCTGTCCAGGGGCTGTTGCCAGTTCATTTTCTAATCTACTCTTTTGCCTAGATGCAAAATAGACCTCAATCCCTTGTTCAGCTTGTTGCAGACCCCATCTGCCCTTTTTTATATATGAAAATTCACCAATTGATCTGACAAAGCGTGCTGTTGCCAGATACTCTTCCCAATGATTGTTAACTGGATTATCCAGTTGATTGCCCCAACACCTGGCAGCGCACCATAAATCTTGTAAATCAGTTTGCTACAGACAACACATCTGCTTTGCCTGCCACTATTATGCACCCATTTGACCCAAATTCAGCTACCCCATTATGCCTCTGACTTTCTGGGAGCTGCTCTCTGGGTAGAGAAGTGCCAGAGCATCTCTGTTCCATCATCCTCAGAGTCAGAACCCCCACTTGACCCACCCACTAAATATCTTGCTCACCTAAGGGGCCTGGAGCACCCCATTCAGAGAGAGCTCAGCCCCAACAATCTAGGTGAGCCCCCTGTATACCCTGCTCCTGCTATTGATTTCATGGAGGACCTTGAACTGCTCTTTGTCAATCCGTGACTTTACCTCTTTAAACCTGAAGGCTTGCAACTGCAAAACACTGAGAAGTTGTTATTCTCTCTGCCTTATCCACCTGCGGGGTTGCCCTCACAAGAACTGCAATTGCCCTATTGCAACCATTTGGTTTGCTTTGGGGGCCTTCAGTACATTGCTGAACTTTTGCTTTTCTCACATCCACACTAGAACCACCCTTCTTCAAGTCATTCAAACTGCTGTGTCTATGGCATTCTGGGCTCTTCACTGGGTGTTCACACCATGATTGGGAGCCCAGTTTAATCTTTTGCAGCTGGGTCCATGACAGTAAACTATAATGTTTAGTCAAATTAAACTAGATGATAAGCAAGAGTATAAAAAATATCATATAAAATAATTTCAGCTTTATTCTTATTAAAGATAGTTATTAATTTTGCTATACTAGCAAATTCTAGAAATTATAACTATAAGTTTATGCTTTATATCTCCTATATAGAGACTTGGACATGAACTTAAAAATAATTAGATGCACAGGTTACCATTATCTACAATAATAAAAGCAAGTGTTTTTGTGTGATGCTCAGCCAAAACTATGGCATGTAGAGTTTTAAAAATTTGTATATATGTGGATGGGAGGGGTTGTGTGCACCTTGAAACCAGATTTTTAATTCACATACTAAAATAAAAGTTTTATGTGTATTAAGTGAAAATATTATATTTTTTGATATTGATCTTCATATTGTTACAGCTGAGCAGTTTAATATTTGTTTGCTTTGATCATTTAAATGGGTTTGCCAAACAGTTGGTGGTCACCTGGTAATTTATCAAATTAATTATTTTGCTTAGTAATCATTTGGCTGATTTAGTAGTTTAAATGGGGTTTCCAAGCATAGGTGGTTTTAGGTTGATTCAATAGGTCCATTTGGTTTATGAGCAAGTGGTCAGTAGTTTTTGGCTGATTCATTATATTTGATTGCTCCTAAACTCATCAATAGTTATCTATAAAAATTTATAGAAACTATTGTAAATAATATTATCTGTTAAATTATACCCAAAAACAGTATGAGTAAAACAGGCTATCAACATGATATAAAATATAAATCTGATCATTTCAAATCATTTGTTTATAAACCTGAGCAACGTCAGGCAACACCATTATTATTTGGTTAAGTTAATATTTCAGTTGGTTTAGATTGAGTGGTTAGTGGTTTTAATTAACTTGATAGGGCAATTAGTTTTAGCTGAGTGGTTGTGGAATTTGATAAAATTGATAAGTTTAATGGGTTTGGACAAGTGGTTGTTATCTAGAATAATAAAAATGCACTGTTTTTTTGGAAAAAATAACTTGCTTTTAATTTTTTTGAGGGGGTGAAACTGCCTTTAAAAAGTTTTTGTGAAAAACCTCCTTTTATAAAAAAGGCACTAAAAAGTATAAGATAATTGAAAATTATGAATACTTAATCAAACCCTTTTTAAAGTTGGTGCCAGATTTTAAACTGACTTAAAATAGCTATTTATAATATATATACATACTAAGCACTGTATATTATAATTTACTTATAGTTTACACTTGGGACTAATTGTAAGTCCTGAGGAATGTCCGCTGGGCATTAATCGGGCCATCCTTCTGTTCCTGAGCAAGAAAATACCAAAGAGGATGGCTATACCCCTCACTACTCAGGGCAATCTTGCTCGCATGGTAGACAAGTGCTGGAAAATAGCCCATCAGCTTCAGATCCCAATTTTGGTACTAGCACTCTCCTCGGCAGAACTGTTATGATGAATTAAGTAAAATCTGCGCTGAGATCACCAAAATAGAATTAATTGCAACTAATTTGAGTGGCAATCAGCTGGATACTCGGATTTCAAATGGTTGAAAAGGTATGAAGGTTGAGCTATTGGCTGGAACACCCAATGGTTGCGAATTCAGTTTACACAATGATCAAAATCTTCCCCCTCCCAAATCCATCAGGCATCACCCCCAATGGGCAGCATCTTGCCAAAATATTGGGCATTGCACCTGATATGATACCACTGACTGCAACTTGGCTCATCACCAAATCTTGCGATGTTGACCCCCAGGGAGCTACCCCCCTATTCCCAAATAGTTCACCTCTTAGGTTGACCTGACCACAACTTGACTCATCACCAAATATTGCGATGTTGACCCCCAGGGAACTACCCCCCTATTCCCAAATAGTTCACCTCTTATATCAAACTGACTGAAACTCAGCTCGTCGCTGAATTTTGCAATGTTGGTCCCTAGGGAACTAACCCGCATATTCCCAAATAGTTCACCTCTTAGGTTGACCTGACCGCAACTTGACTCATCACCAAATATTGCGATGTTGACCCCCCAGGGAACTACCCCCCCTATTCCCAAATAGTTCACCTCTTAGGTCAAACTGACTGAAACTCAGCTCGTCGCTGAATTTTGCAATGTTGGTCCCTAGGGAACTAACCTGCATATTCCCAAATAGTTCACCACTTAGGTTGAATTTGTGGAACTCAATCCCAACTTATTTTCCCTCCCCAAAATTGATGACTATTTAATCAGGCACATCACCCTGAGAAAATTGTTGGTCAATTCTCTTCCCTTAAATTTCCCAATAAAAAACACCCTCCCCCAAATTTCCATTTTTTTGGTTGAGATCTAAATCCCCTTCCGGTTCCATAACCGTCATACCAGCAGCAGTACCCCTGGCATTCTGGTTCACCACTTGGATGCTCTGGCATTCAGGCTGGTAGGCCAGTCTATTTTCTACTTGCCATCTGCCTGACACTAATACAACATCAGCTCTAATTTGTATTTATGAGCAAAATTATATATAAGCCAGGTTGGAATACAGTGCTGACTTCAAAAATGATTTCATTAAGCATTCATAATTTCTTGAATATCTCATACTTTTCAGTACCTTTTTTGAAAGCAATTCTTTTTCACCAAAAAATTTAAAGCCATTTCTTTTTCCAAAAAATTAGTGTCTTTTTAAAGGTGGGGTTTCCCATTTTTTAAAAATAACTATCTATATATAATTTTTTGAACCTCACTATTTCTATAAAAATAAAAAAGCATTGTATAAAGGGGGTATGGCATAGTTGGGGGGCATCCCACAATCACCCTCACATCATGGGTTCCAATCCTGTCATGGCAAAAATTGTATTTCTGGCCAAGAGGATATCAATACATGTGGATTTGTGCACCATGCCTCAGTCTGACCAAGTGAATTAGTGAAGTTAGATCATATAATACCAGCCTATCAGAACATGCGCAGGAAGGGTTTACCCCCAGTACTTGGGTTTTGTCCTCCACTTCTATATTTTTGCTCCCTACTCCCTAACCTCTCTATCAGTGTGGTATATTTGTCCCAAGTTCAGCCCACCTCAAATAAAATTTTTTATTATTAAAAAAGTATTGTATTTAAATTATATTAGTATACATAAACAAATATACAAAAAATTGAGATCTTGGCACAAAATCTATATATATATATTTGAAAGCCCACTCACTCATCACTGTATCTCAACAATGACAAGGTCTAGAAAGTTGAAACTTTATATAAATATTCACTAGATACTGTAGATGTGCAATAAGAAAGGATTTTTTATTTTTATAGTAAAATAAAAAGTTTTATATGCAACAAGTGAAAATATTATATGTTTTTGATGGAAATCGGTATATTGTTACGGCTGAGAAGTTTGATATTCGGTTGATTCGATAGTTTAAATGGTTTTGGTGAGCGGTTGGTGGTTTTGGGTTGATTAATAAGCTTAACAGTTTTAATAAAGCAGTTAGTGATTGGTTGATTCGATAAGTTAATTGGTTTTGGTAAGTCGTTAGTGGTTTTTTGGTTGGTTGATTTAAAAGTTCAACAATTGGTTTTGGCTGAGTGGTTAGTGGATTTAGGTTGATTCGATAGCCAATGGTTTCAGGTAAATGATTAATGTTTTAGTTAATTCAATAGGTTTAATTGGGTTTGGCTGAGTGGTTGTGGTTGATAATTTTATATTGATTCAATATAATTTGATTCTTAATTTTATTTAAGCCATCTACCAATATAAAAAAGAATCGATTAAGATCATCAGGTAAACTTTAAACACACAAACAAATCTGTGTTAAACTGGATATCAACAAGAATTAGCCTAAACTTTTCTTTACAAAAGTCATTATTTTTTCGTTTATATAAGATGCATTATCTCATTAGCAAATAACCAAAAATCACCAAACTTTGCACAATACTTTATAAAATTTGGGAATAGTAATTTTTTAATACAATCACCCTTAAATTTTAATAACAGTTCTATATAAGATTCAAAACGTGTGTTTCTAATGATAATTATACAGCAATTCGGCAAGGGAGGATACCCCAGTGGTGGAGTATAGACCCTCTACCGCTGCCTCCCGAGTTCGATCCCGGTAATGGACTTTGGGTAGGGGACGATTTTGACTGTGTTGGTTTTGCGCGCCAATGCCCCGAACCGAGATAGCAAATAGCAAAGGCGGTCCATGGAATTCCTGGCCTATCATACGCTGCGCATGGAGGCTTTCCGGGTTTTATCCTCCTTTCCCATTTTCTTCACTTCCATAATCGGTGCGGTATCGTCCCCAGGTCGGCCCACCTCGAATAAAATATGCAGCAATTTGGCTGAGTATTTTCATATTCATTTAAATCTATAGTTCATAGGCTTTGGTATTGAGTTGATAGTTTTTGACTGGTTTGTAAGTTCAATAATTGATTTTTGCTAAGTGGTGGTTCATTTTTTTGATTCGATGGGCCAACAGTTTTAGGTAAGTGATTGATGGTTTAGTTAATTTGGCAGGCTTAATCAATTTAGGCTAAGTGGTTGGAGATTGTAATATTCAATAGATTTAATATTTTCGAACTTATTGATACTATCTACCAATATAAAAACTAAGATAATTTAGAATCTGATTGATTTGATAGGTTTATTTTATTTGGCCGAGTGGTTAATGGTTTCTGGTCGAATCGATAGGATACAGCATAGCTTTGGGGTGATTAGTTATTGGTTGATTTGATAATTTCAGTTAGGTTTGCCTAAGTGGTTGGTGGTTTTTGGTTGATTCGATTGAGCAATTGGATTTGGCTGAGTGGTTTTGTTTGTCTATAATATAAAATCTAAATTAATAGATTGAAAATCTTTAATTTTATAGACACCGTAGCGAAGCACGGGTAAACGGCTAGTCTAAATAAAACACATTCACTCACTCACTGACTGACATCTGAAACCTTTGAGTCTGATAGGGTCAATCTATTTGGGTGAGTGGGTGAGAATTGGCGAATCTTATCGAATCTGAAATTATCGAGCCTGATGGGTTCAATCTATTTGGGCGAGTGGGTGAGGATTGACAAATATCACTGAATAATTCACCAAATTACTCATCTGAAGCTAATTGAGTCTAATAAGTTTAATCTATTTGGGTGAGTGGGTGAGAATTGGCAAATAAGATCGACTCTGAAACTATCGAGTATGATAGGTTAATTAATTTGGGTAGTTGGTGAGAATTGGCGAATATTCTCTAATAATTCACCAATTTGCTCATCTGAAGATAATCGAGTCTAATAAGTTTAAGCTATTTGGGTGAGTGGGTGAAAATTGGCGAATATTATCTAATAATTCACCAAATTGCTCACCTGAAACTCAACAAAAATCAGTAGAGTTTAAGTAGATTAAGTAGTTAGGATAATCAGCTCACTAGCCACGAGGGTAACAGCGAAGCTGTTAGTCCGAGTGGCTCGAGAGTAGTGCTGGCACAGCCTATAGGCTACAATGTGAGCTTATCATCTGATAAACTAAATACTGTAGCGACGCATGGGTATCTGGATGTTAGGTTTATTTTTTAAAACCTGCATAATTTGTTTCACCTAATTAATAAAATACTTTTGGCAAGTTAAGTAGAAGTTGATTTAGTAGTTTGGAAGATGTCACATACTCAATGATTTTAAGTATAAAAAGATGTTTCGGGTAGCAATTTGGTGTTATTTGATTGATTCGATAGGTTTTTTTGTTTGGCCGAGTGGTTGATGGCTTTTGGTAGAATCGATAGGACACAGTTTAGTTTTGAGGGGTGATTAGTTATTGGTTGTTTTGATAAGTTTAGTTAGGGTTATCTGAGTGGTTGGTGGTTTTTGGTTGATTTGATTGAGCAATTAGATTTGGCTGAGTGGTTTTGTTTATCTATAATATAAAATCTAAATTAATAAATTGAATATCTGAAACTTTATAGACACCGTAGCGAAGCACGGGTAAATCAGCTAGTTTATGAATATTTGGGAACCATCTTAGGCTATTTTTCATTTTCATTATTATAAAAAGATAAATAAAAGTTATATATAGAATGTATCATTGATATCTAATTTAAAATAGTAATCTTTGTATCATTTTGAGTAAGCGGTTTGTTGTTATTTGGTAAATTTGATAAGCTCAATAATTTTGGTATGCAGATATTTATCAATCAATTCATTAGCCCATTAGTTTTGGTAAGCAGAGGGTTATTTGGCTTATTCAATAAGCTTAATGGTTTCCGTACACATTTGGTGATTGGTTGATGCAATGGGTTCAATTAGTTTTGTTGATTGGTTGGTGAGCTTTTATTGATTGACAGATTCAATATTTTTACTATGCTTTTTGGTGTTTACTTACTTAAGTTGATAGGTTTAATTACTGTAAGCCTATCAACGTCCAACTACCAAAAAGGATTTCAGATTTAAAAAGGTTGATTTGAAGCTATCAATCCATCAATGCCAGAATTAAGTTTGTCCGGTGACAAACTGGTTTCACAGTTAAAATTCATTGCTTCTGGTCCATTTTAATATATATACTAAGTTAATGGTCAGATACTGGACCAATCCTTAAAAAGTAAAATGGACCTAAGTTGGAGAAAATTCTTCTTTAGAAAAAAAAAGATTATCCAAATTAGTCCAGTATTTCCAAAGTTATTTGTAAACAAACATTTTAAAGCAAAAAAATCATACATGTCAAATTGTGAACCTCCTCCTTTTCTGAGGTTTGTTAGTAAAAGCAAGTGTGTGTGCATGTGCATGATGCCCAGCCAAAACTACAGCATGTAGAGTTTTTAAACTTTGTATACAGGTGAACAGGAGGTGATCTATGTGCACCTCAAGGCTAAATTTTGATTTTTTATAAAAAATATTTTATACATAATAAGTAAAAATTTCATATGTTTCTTGTAATCAGTATATTGTTATAGCCAATTAATAATATTTGGTTGATCTGATAGTTTCAATGATTTTTCCAAGTGGTTGTAAAATTTGAGGTGATAAATAAGCTTGATGGTTTTAGTAAGCAGTAAGTATTTGGTTGATTAGATAAGTTAATTGGCTTTTGTATGTGGATGGTGGTTTTGGTTGTTTTGATAAATTTAGATTTGTTTTATAAAGTGGTTGGTAATTTCTTAATTTGGTATAATTGATGGGTTTGGTTATTGGTAAGTGGTTGGTGGTTTTTTTAGCACTAGTGGTGCCCAACCCAAAAGGGAGAGCCGCCATGCATCTTTATTTGCAAATGGGCCAAACAAAGAGATTATCATAAATTAAAAGTATTCCTAATATAGCCCCTAGGTTATCAGCCTAGCAAGCCATATCAGATGGTGAGGAAGCTTTGGGGAAACTTTTGTCCAGCACCTGCTTTAGCTGGCGGACTATGGCAGACAACATCAGGGATAGGGGCATCAGTGACATGAGGCATAATGAGGTATAGTTGTGGGAAGTTGTTGGTGGTTTTAATTGTTTAAATTTCAATAAGTTTAGTTTTGCAAAGTGGTGGTGATTGGTTGATTTGGTATATAAATTAGTTTAAAAACAGTTTAGTGGTTTATCAATATATATAATTTGATGAACTATAAATGATGTAACAAAGCATGGGTATCTGGATGCTAGTCTATAATACTAAATCAAGTGTCTATTTGTGTGTGTGCGTGATGCTCAGCCAAAACTATAGCATGTAGAGCTTTAATATTTTTTAATATAGGTGGAAAGGAGGGAGTCCAAGTGAACTATAAAGCCAGATTTTTTTATAATAAAATAAAAATTTTATATAAAAGAAGTGAAAGTTTTATAGGTTTTTAACTGTAATTAGGATATTGTTAAGGCTGAGAAGTTTAATGTTTGGTTGATTCAACAGTTTTAATGATTTTGCCAAGTGGTTGGTGGATTTGGGCTGATTAATAAGCTTGATGGTTTTAGTAAGCTGTTAGTGATTAATTGATTCAATAAGTTAATTAGTTCTGGTAGGTGGTAGGTGGTTTTGGTTGTTTTGATAAGTTTAGTTTTACAAAGCGGTTTGTGATTGGCTGATTTGGTATGCTTAATGGTTTTAGCAAAGTGGTTTAGTGGTTTATCAATATAAATTTTCTGATAAACTATAAACACTAAAGTAAAGAACGGGTATCTGAATGCTATTCTATAATAAAAGAACTTGTGTGTGCAATGCCAGCCAAAACTATGGCATGTAGAGCTTTGAAATTTGGATATATATGGATGAGAGGGATCATGTGCACCCCAAAGCCAGATTTTTAATTACATAGTAAAATAAAATGTTTTATATGTAAGAAGTGAAATTATATATATTTTAATGGTTGTCAATATATTGTTATGGTTGAACAGCTAAGTATTTGGTCAATCAAAAGTTTAAATGGTTTTCCAAGTGGTTGGTGGTCATTTGGTTAATTGTCAAGTTAATACTTCTAGTAAATAGTAAGTGATTGGCTAATTTGATACTTTAAATGGGTTTCAGGTGGTGGTGGTTTTGGGTCAATATAATAGGTCAAATTTGTTTTAAGCAAATAGTTAGTACTTTTTGGCTGACATGATAGGTTTGATTCCTTCTTAACTTATTGATGTTGATCTATAAATATATAAACTAACTAGTGGAGTTACCCAGCGTTGCTTGAGTTTGTCATGAGCTTTCACTGACATAGCCTAAAGGCTGTGGCACCACTACGTTTGAGTCACATGGACCAACAGCTTCACTGTTGCCCTAATGGCTGGTGAGCTGGGTATCTTAAATCTACTTAATAATCTACTTAAAACTCTAACACCGTTTTTTTGTTTAGTTTTGTATGAGAAATTTGGTAAATTATATATGTTTGACAATTTAGAGTGACTTGTCAAAATAGATTGAACCTATCAGACTCAATGTCAGTCAATCAGTCAGTTTAATAATTTCATTAAGTAGATTGCCTTTTGTTTAGTTTTGGGTGGGAAATTTGGTAAATTTTCTAATATATTTGCCAATTATAAACCACTGTCAGAAAAATGGCAGAAGAAGTTTAGACTGGCCTGCCAGTCAAGATGCATGAGCACCCAAAAAGCAAACCAGAATGCCAGTGGCATTGCCACTCAAATGACGTTATATGGAGCTGTGAATTGGGTAATGATGACTCATTGATGTAGGATGAGCATATAAAAAAACTGGTAATGAAACAAACAAAAACAACCTCAGACCCTTTGGGTCTTGCTGCAGGGGATTGTACTACTGGGTTTAATACTTTGGGATTACTGGTGAAAGGGTTCATCACTAAAGTAGTGACAAGGAGGCGGATCCTTCCTTTTAAGTGAGATATATGACGCCACAAGATTCCAATATCTTGATATTGGATAGCTTCAATAATGGGGTTAAATTCCCAGAAGGTTCTTGCACGTTGGATCCAGTTGACTATGGTGGAGTAATTGTAATCATCAAAACTGGTAAAGACCATCCAGTGTAGGGGACAGCAGGCCACCAAGTTAGTGCCATCAGGACTTTGGTAAGAAAAATTGAAGTAAAATAAAAAATTTGGGTACTAGCTGTAATTTTATTGGAAAGAAAAAAAGAGAGAATTGAACAGCAATCTTCTCAGTGCAATGCAACTGATTAAATAGTGTTCAATTTGGTAGTAGGACCAAGCAGGGATCAGGCACTCAAATTCAACCCAAACTAGCAAATTTTTTGGGGAAGGGGGAAAATAATTCTAATTTGAACCAACATCAAAGGATTTGGTGGCTGGCCAAGTCACTATTAGTTCATCTGAAAATGCCTGGATTGAGGCTCAACTCCATTTCCATCAGTTAGCATGAAGGTGTCTGGCCTGATGGGCAACAGGAATTCCTCAGGGCCACTCCACATAAATGTGGTCCCAATTGGTTGTAAATGGGTTTAAGATCACCAACCCGCCTATGCCTGGTTGCTGGGGCGTTCATTCAGCAAATGAGTTGCATTGTGTGCAAATCCCAATCCTTTAAATAGGGGTTTCATATTATCTGCAATAGTTCATGAAGGTAACATCTTCTCATCAGAGATCATTCCTGACAATTTTGAGGGGTGTTTAGTGCTGGCAATTGTACTGCTCAATAACTTAATGCCATCAGCAATTCTGGCCAAAAATTTGATACTTGTCCCTTTTTGACTTTTAGTTTTCCAATCATTGGGATTTATTCCCATTGATTACAGATATTTCATCTTTGATTCTAAGGATTTAACGCCTTTGGTTTTATAAAGTCCCTCCCAGTTATAGGGAAGATGATTAACAATAAGTTTAGCGCAGATTTCCTCAATTCAGCAGACAAGTTAGGCAGAGGTAAGCATGGGTACCAGGGGAGGAATCTTCAGAGGGAGTGCTGTTACCCAGCGCTCCTCTACCACGTGTGCAAGGTCACCCTGGGTGACAAGGGGTACAGCCAACCTTTTAAAACCCTTCTTATTTGAAAATGAGAAAATAGCCTGATTCACGCAAAGGGGATGTTCCCCTGGACTTAAAACCACTTGCCAAATAAATTGAACCTATCAGACTTGAGGTTTTCAGATTTTAATCAGTAAGTCAGTGTTAGTGTTTTTTAAGTAGATACAATAAAATTTAAAATTATGATTTTAATCATATGATAAGCTATAAACACCATAGCAAAGCATGGTCACCTGGATTCTAGTCTATTATAAAATAATCATGCTTTTAAGCATATATAATAAAATTATTAACTAGTACAGAACTTTAAAGATTAGTCTTGCTCAATAAGATACTTAAGAACCTTGGGTAATACCATTTTTTTCCTCAGATGGTCATTAAGGTAGATATAAAATACTATTAAGAGGTATTAATTTTTTTGGACTACATCCTTATAATTCTGCTGATATTTTTATATTACTAAGTTTTAAAAACTACTTATAAATCATTTTTATAGCTTTTTAATTGAATCTCACAGATTACTAGTTATTTGATATAGTTTTCTAATTAATTTAACTCCTTTTAGTATAAATAAAATTTTATGATATCCTAAACACCCTTCATAAAGAATATGAAAGCTTTGACCATAACTTTAATATTCATTAGCCTCAACAACCTAAAAGTGATATAAGATCAACAAAGTCAAATATCTCAGGATATGTAATATTTTTGAGACTTTCTATTCAAGACACTCAATTGAGAAATTGGAATGTTCTTTTACCATCAAAAATTAAATATTAAATGTAAAAATAAATGTGAAGCTTTTATGACAATTTAAAAAATATAATATAGTTTTGCAGCATTTTTTACTTACTTTTGGTAACTTGTGATTATAGTAAGGGTTCTTGAAATGTCATGTTAACTTATAACGGATTTAGTTGATTTCACTGAGCTAGTTGCACAGGCTGAAACCCATCAATCAATGGACAAGTGATATGATGATCGCTGGTCCTTAAATAATAACAATAAAGTACTTATATAAGGAGCTGTTTCCCCAACAATACCATTTTATTTAAATAATACTAATGGCTAATTCTGTAACCTTCTTACTCTTCTTACTTCTCCAAAAGACCTCCTCCTCCACATTCTCTTGATCAATTCTTAATACTCAGTATTCCTTGATGGTTAAACTCTTTATGCTTAGTAATTATCTATTTGGTATGAATTTAGGGGTTTCATTCTATCATCAAAGCTTTAGCAGAAATCTCCCAAATTTGCCAAACCTTAGTATTTCAATTGATTCGTTCCACCTCAACATAATATATTGCTCAAATCTTGAGGCTCACCTTAGCTTGTTAATATGATCTGCCAGAAAGATGACATATCATCCAGTCATACCAATTTCTTGACATGGCCATTAGGCTTAATAGAATCATGCACCCTCTTTGGCCTAAGAGGGGTGTTTAGAATTTTAACAAGATTGATTCTTACCCTATTTTTCAAAATTAGGGCCTTTAATTAGTCAGCATGGCTTTAAATTAATTAATCTAACCTTGATAAATTAATCATTGTTTGTTCTAATTTTAGCTCCTCATATAATTGAGTTGAGCTATTTTAATGTTCATCCATTTACAAAGCACTAGGATGTATTGTTGACAGCTATCTTGTATTCTTAATTACTGGTGATTGATGCTGGCTGGCAAACAGCAAGTAAGAATTAGACTGGCCTGCCAGCCTTGGTGCCAAAGCACCCAAATGGCAAATCAGAATGCCAAAGGCACTGCTGTCAATATGAAAGATATGGAACTGGAAAGGAATTTCCCCAATAAATGCTGGTGATCCAGAATCTCATACAGGCACATAATACAATTACAGACAAGTATGGCCATTAACTCTGAGGGGAGTGTTAGGGTCATCGAAAAAGCAGTTTATTTTCCAACATAAAAAACTGGATTTTTAGAAAGGTTTTTAATGGAAAAATTTAGGAAAGAAAAATTGACCAACAATTTTCTCAGTGCAATGTGACTGATTAAATAGTGGTTGATTTAGAGAGGAAACAAGCTGGGATTGGGTCCCTCAAGTTTGACCTAACTGGCAAATTGTTCAGGAATGGGGAACAGATAAGCTGACTGGGAACTGACATTGAAGAATTCAGCATCTGGCCAAGTTGCTATCAGTTTGACCTTGAACGTCCAAACTGAGGCTCAAATATGTTTCCAATGGTTGGTGCAACAGCATTTGGCCCAA
>JAKSZP010003579.1:0-19013 GCA_022478985.1 Massospora cicadina | reverse complement strand
TGCTGTAAGGTTTACACCAAGCATTAGTCAGATTAGCACCATAAGCTTGTGTTATATTTTATATTAGCTTGTAGCATGTGTATATAGGGAAGGAACTGGGAGCTGGAGGCTTCTCAGTTCTGTTTTCTGTCGACCTGGCCAATATTAAAAAAAAGAACTTAAAATTCATATATTTATACTTTGTTTTTATTCTTAAATATTGCCTAACTGCAGCCATGTTTGGCTTGAATCAACAAGAATTGGACTTTGAGAGTGAGCTTGGGAGAGCTATTGCCTCCCTTTATACCTTGTCTTGGAGTCAAGGCATGTTGCTGGGGTTAAGTATATTTGCAACTGTCTTCCAGGGGGTGCTTGTCCAATCTTGTAGCGCGCGCACAAGGAGAGTAGTATCAGGAGCCCTGTCAGCCCTATGGTCTGTAACATGGATCCTGTTGCCCAACTCATTCGTGGCTCATTGGAAGGATCCAGTGCGTTACAATCAACAGCAAAAATCTCCTTATTCTTTCAAATAAAGATATTGCACGATCTTTCTGTTTACCATTAAACTGACTAAGTTTTCATGTGAAACCACCATAATCACACTGGGATGCGAATCAACCAGTAAACTAAATTCATCCAGTGACCTGAACTCTTGAACCTGAAGAACCTTCTCAGTGAGGGTCAAATGTAAATATGCCACTATTTGATGCTAACGGAATTTCATTGGTTTGTTCCATAGATTTGCTAACAAAACCTTGATCTCACATGGCCCAGAAATATTATGCCTTAAGTCACGTGGGGCTTAAGCTGCAATTTTTTTTGATAAGGGCCAATAACTTCCCCATAGAGTCCATCTGGCACTTCTACCACCAATTTGATGTTCACTATTACTTGGTGACTGGAGGGGATGGACATCGGCCCAGGTGCGTTGAGAGGCAGCCCTTGTATTCGTATATCTGTTGTGGAAGGGCCAGGTATTTCCCTTTGGTCAATGGTAGCAAACCGGTATCATCCCACCACTGTATGACATGTTGATAGACCCATGTTCACCGGATCCTTTGACACTCTGCTGGAGGTGAAGTAAATTGAGATCCGCTTCCCCAGAATTTTGAAGGTTTCTGCCATCATATCAACAGCAGCCACGAAGTGTGACATAAAAGTGGTTCCTATTAGCGGATCATAGTTATTGTTTGGCAGCACTATTGCCAGAGCTACAACGGTAATTGACTCAAACATCAGGTGTAGCGCACTGTAAGCTCCCTCAGAGAATGTGCTTTCTGTGCCCGCAGTCCCATACACCATATGATGTTCCATGTCAGGCTTTAATGTCAACTTCTCCATCAACTTTGTGGAAGCTATTTTAACTGGAGTACTCATATTAATGATAGAGTAGACTCAGGTTTTTGCTACAACAATGTCACAGTATGTACACTCAGAGTAGGATGAATTCTGATTGTTTAAAACTTGGACAATTAACGGATCTCTTCTCCCCAGAAAGCTCATAATACCCTCCCCGACTTTAGGGTACTCTTTAACAATAGCATCCCAAGAGAGGGTAGCTTTCACCCCTTTTATGAGAGGCGCACCAGAGGATGGATCAGGATCCTCTATAGAAATTTTACAAACATTTGACAGGAATAAGGCTTTGGTTGAACCTGGAGTCCGTCTTCCACCATGTCCTTGGTTTGCGCTCATGTCAATAAAATCACCCCTCCAACTGGCTGCTCATATAGGAATGCATCGTAATACTGAGAGACTTCTTCTGATTGTACATGGATAGGTTCAGTTGGGACATTTGAGGTCGTAATAGCGGAGGTAATGAGTCCCATCTCTACTCCGCTCTGACTTTTCCCTAATAGTACTGATCCTGTTGTATGTGATGGACCTGACAGTTGGGACAACCTCATGCAAGGTGCCTCAGCTGACCGCATTCATAACAATTGACCCCATAGGGCCTGTGTCCTTAATTGTTGTAAGATGGCCCACACCAAAAGTTGGACTAGAATTGATCAGCTTAATCAGGTCCAACACAATAGATGAACTGCTGATGGCAACTTGGTTGAGGGCAAGGCACGTAGTGATAATAAGGCTGGGGATCAATAGATGAACTCTGAATAGGGCGAGGTAATTTCTCTGAATAAGAAAGTTTGTTAATAGATGTGGTAGGTTTCCGCTCTGGATTGGGCGGAGGAAAGTAGCGGATAGATGCCACAAAATGTGAATGATTTTAAGCAAGGGTACATCGTCCTTTAAATATGGAACCATGACATTGTAAAGCTCATAGTATGGCTTTACTGCGGAGTTCATTGCAATGCATACATCAGATTTGGATAAAGTCCCTGCCCCAATTTACATGTGATCTTCCACCATGAATCAATCGGAAATGTGGTGAGGGTCTCATTACGCTGATACTTAATGGTTAAGAAGTCTGCCTTCCATTACGACATCTTTTCAGTACCCCTGAAAAACCACAGCACCATCTCCTTCACTTCCTGGTATGTAACAGAACTGTTTAGAAGGTAGCAAGTAACTTGGTCAGTGCTTATGACATCCAAGGTGGATTAACAATATCACTTTCCGCCAATCTGAAGCTCATTCTATTGAAAACTTAAATCAATTAAAGAACCCATGAATATTCCCATTGCGAATAATTGGAGGCAGCTTATCACTACAAACCTCCTAAAATCTCATCCTGACTTTTGAGCATGGTGTTCAAAGAAATTTTGAGATTCACATATTCAAGGGGTGCAGCGTGTCATGATGACCCTCTGTTAAAGCAAGCCTGATGTGCCATGGTCAAAGACTTAAGATTTTTATTTCATTTATAATTTATCAATGGGCCCCATGTGGTGAGAACCACTGTTATAAAATTGGCGGTATAGTGAAGATACGCTGAGAGGGTTAAACAGGGTTAAGCCCACTGAGCAATAGAACTGACAAAATGAAGATTGACATCCTTAAATCAATGCAATAACTTTCAATAAATATGAAGAGTTTGCCCCAATGACACTTTTTTATTTTAATTTAATACTTTTAGTGGATCCTTTCTGGTCCGCTCACTCTCTATTACTAACAACCTTTTTCTTCCAATCTACTTGTCTCACTTATCTCAGCAACTTTAATCAATACTGACCATTTTGCTTAGTAATTCATTCCGCCACATTCTCATTGGTTCTGGCAGAGGTTACTATGTATTGTATTCATGATCAACTTGATTTGAGGTGATCCATTCACTATCCAAGTATATTAATAGCTCATTATTTGTTTTTTGTCAACATTACCTTTTTTCCTTATTTTAGAGGAAATCCAATATCACCTTTCAACTCAATATCGCTTCATCCTAAGGCGCTCAACTAATAGTAACTCATAACCAGGCTTGGCAAATTCTACTTATTCTGCCATAATGCCTTAAAGCTTACCATCCAGTCATATCAGAATTGCAACATCCTGTATTACCCACAATTGCTGTTAGGATAATTACGTGCTAAGAGAATACTGGCCTGTAAAAGTGGGTGATTTAGCAGCCACAACAACAGGCACAGACTCTTGGTCTGCGCCTTACCAGCATGGGGGAGAAAGATTGGAAGAGGTTACTTGTCATTGCGAAGTTGAAGGTTTCAATGGTTGGGTTAAGCTAGTACTTAAGGTTTCCATTATCCTTGATGCTATCTAACGTGACTTTTGGATGTTGTCAACTTTGGAAACACAGAACCCACGGATTTTAATATAATTTTTATATAAAATAATAAGTAAAACAGAACTTTTTGGGATATTTTTTAATAAAAATAAAAAACAATAACTCAACACTCTACCCAAGGTAGGGTACTGGGTTTTAAACTAAACTTGGGGGAGGGAGGCTGCTAATCTAAATTTCAATAGTAGGGATCAATTTTCAGTTCTGAGTTTGTTATTAATAGTTTGAACCCCAATTTTGCCTTGACAGTATCAGCCAATGCTCCAAGCTATTTTAAGATGTTTTTGCAACTTCTGAATTTCTGAATCTACATCTCAAATTTAGGATAAAGGTTCAGGTTTGATCTCATTTTCAGCCTTTTTATTTTGACTTTTTGCTTAATTTTTGCTTAGTAGGTAAGTTGCCCCTAATCAGTTTGGCTTCTGGTTAAGTTCCATGGTGTGGACAGGAGCTGAGAATCATGGTGGAGAGCTGCTTTGATTAATAAAATCAAACTAAGTTGCTTATTTTTAATAAAATATGCAAATTTTTCCACCTTAATGGGTTTGTGCTGAGGGCAGGATGAGAAAAGATATTTGGCAAACAGGGAGGGGCGGCAGCCACACATCTCTTATTCAGGGTGTGACCTAGATCAGAGATCTGGATGAGGGGCTGGGATTGGGTTTTGGCCCCTTTTTTAACTTAAGGGGTGCATACCACTGTCCAGATTAATATCTGGAGCCAAGGGCCTTACATTACCATTTCTTACAAGGACAGGGTCTACTCACTCTACAGGGGCCTTGTCCAAGACATAGTTTTTGTGTGGGGTGGGAAGTTTAATGGCTGCCAGGGCATCTTTTTGGGGAAGGGCAGGTGATGATGCCTTAGGGTAGCCTTTTTAAAATCAGCAATTAACTCTTGACAGTTTATGAAATCCTTGGATGA
The DNA here is from genome assembly GCA_022478985.1 of Massospora cicadina. Taxonomy (NCBI): domain Eukaryota; kingdom Fungi; phylum Entomophthoromycota; class Entomophthoromycetes; order Entomophthorales; family Entomophthoraceae; genus Massospora; species Massospora cicadina. The sequence goes on along the minus strand of JAKSZP010003579.1, from coordinate 14,416 downwards.
AACCCAACTATCTTCATATGAAGGGAACCCTTTCCATGACACCAAGTACTTCAAACTGTGTTTGAATCTTTGAGAGTTTAAGATTCTCTTCACTTCAAACTCTGGTTCACCCTCTACATAATGGGCTCTGCCTTTACAGGCTTCTATCTTTTAAATGGGACAAATAGAAAGCATGAAAAGAGTTGTAGATTTTCCTGTGGGAGGGCAGTTCCACATGGAAAAATCCATTGTTAAGCACAGGTGGGATAGGGAAAAAGCCTGCCAGTTTACAGGCCAACTTATGACAGAGCACTTTGAGGTGCAGCTTCTTAGTGTCACCCATGACCAAATCCCAACTTGAAAATCTCAGGCTGCCTGGCATTTTTTGTCCGCAAATAGTTTGGCGTCATAAGTTGATTTGGTTAGCTGCTGTTGGACCTAGTGGTGCACCCTCTGAATGTGTTAACAAAGTTGTCTGCAGCTGGGATATTACTGCAGATTTTTGGCTCAATGGTGAAATCAAGATTGTAACCAAGTTAGAATACATTGGTGATACTCCTGGTGAGGCGTGCAAGGAATTATTGTAAGAAAACTGAGCCAAAGGGAGATCAGGTGCCCATGTGTCCTGGGAGCTAGTAGCATAGCATCGAAGATACTGCTCAAAGGACTGATTAATTTGTTCGGTTTGGCCATCTTATTGAGGGTGGTACGCTGAGGATCTTCAGGGCTTGATTTTTAGCATGTCACACTAAGCTTTCCAAAATCTTGAGGTGAACTGCGATCCTGTATCACTGATTACCTCCTGAGGTAAACCAAATAAGGAAAACACATGAGACACAAACAGACGCGCCATCTCTTCTGTAGAGTTAATTGTCAAGCATGGGATGAAGATGGCATATTCTGTGAATCATCCACCACCACTATGACCTCTTCATACCCTGGGACACTGGAAACCCCACAATATAATCTACTAAAAATTGAGGTCTATGGCCCTTCCGCTTGTTGGAGGGTGTGGAGGAACTCATTTTGCTCTGTTCGGTCAGATTTAAAGTGGGAACACGTTAAATAGCCTACATTCCACGCAGGGACGTCCTTTGCAAGGCCATTCCAAACATAACCACGCTTTTTTAGATAAATGCATTTCTTCACGCCTGGGTGTCCCATAGTGGGTTTCATGATGTTCCCTTATGACACAGGAACGTAGGGCAGCAGGCACCTATACTTTATCACCGAAATTAGTTATCCTATCCTTTTTAAAATACCATCCATATGGAGCCTTGTCATCCTCAATTTTAAACTTAAGGCCAAAACCATTGGTGTCAGCTGCTTGCAAATCCAACAAATCATTCAGAATAAAACCCTATTCTGTGGAAGAATCTTGGGTGGGAGTGGCTGGTTATGTTTTAGGTAATGGGTCCATAGTGGGGGCGAAGCTTTTTGTTTTGGCAACTTGGGGTTTGGGTTTGGATTTGAATGTGGAATTGAAATTGGGTTTGGATGGGGGAGTCAGAATGGAAGAATACATAATGTCGTGACCTTTGAAGCCAGATGCTTGCAAAGGCAACACATCATCCAAAAGAGAGATCTCTTCTGTGGAGGGATTTTGGGTGGTAGTGGCTGGTTCTAATTCTTATAATGGGTCTGTAGTGGAGCGGTGCTTTTAGATTTGGCAGCTTGGTGTTTAAGTTTGGATGAAATGGAAGGAGCTAATGTGTCAATGATTGGGGGAGAAGGTGCCATGATCTCTTCAGGTGGGATAACCAATTGATAAAATCTGGGGCATGATTCTTCGTTCTGAATAGCTGTGATTAACTCTGAGTCGCCAATAGACACATGTCCATTGATGGTTTGCAACTAAGGATGTCTGGAAAAATATGTGTGGATCACTTAACAAACTCATACTTGAAATCAAAACTCAAGAGGACTTGGTGAGTTCTCATTTGTCTGTGGGCCAGCTTCTATAGCTTGCGATAGCAAATCAGCGATTTGTGGTCAGTGCGCACCAAAACTGTATGCTTGGCCCCTTGTAAGAGATACCGCCAATGCATCAGGGACTAAGAAACAGCCGCCAACTTTCTATCATATATATCACAGGCACTTTCAGTCACATTAAACTTCCTTGGGAAGAAAACCACAGGGTGTTCTTTCCCCTCAAGCTCTTGCAACAAGACGCATTAACTGAAGTACCTGAGTCATCGCATGCCACAATAAAAGGCTTTTCCTCATCAGCATTATGCATAATGGGAGTAGAGGTGATAGAATTTTTTTCCGCCTTACCAGCTTTATCAATTACAATTAATCTGCTGGTCCACTAGGGGATCCATCCCACTAGTGGATGTTGAAGTTATTGAATTCTTATATGATAACTATTGTTCAAAGAAACATTTCAGAAAATATTTATTAATCTGCCGGATTACAATCTGCCATATTGATGAGTGTTTCATAAGGAATTATTGCCAACAACAAGAAAGCCATTAAATGTTGATTTAATCACTGATAACTTAATTGACTTGTATGAGTTAGTTGGGTTAGTTTTAAATTTACTAAGAGGTTTTTGGGTTGCTAGCAAGTAATGTCACCTGTCATACTAGCAACTTTTGAGTTAACCTTTCCTGGAATGCAATCTTCTATTTATGAATATAGTTCCATTGCCTAAGCAGGTTGTTACCAAATAAAGGTAACTTCAATAGTAGTTGAGCAAAAACATTGGGACACGTTCTCATTTCTACTAAAAAAAGGTTGTGATCAAGGAGTGAAGAGGACCCAAGTATATTCAATGGGGAAAATCATTGTTTCACATGACCCTAGAGGGTTAATTCTTTGGCGATGGCTACCATTCCCAATTGAGGGTGCCAGCCAAAGAGTTGTGCATCAGATTCCCTATAAAATCTCCTTGACTTTTTATAATAAAGCAGAGATAAAATTTAGCTCTAATTATATACAATTATCTAGTTAATTTATAATCTAGGTTGTTTGCTCTTGTGATTAGAGAAAGAAGGACAAGAAGATCCTTTGTCTATATTATTGTTGCTCTCTTTAAACTCAGTGAGACGAGAAGGAAGAAGAACCTATGAACCTTAACCTAGGTTTAGTTCTACCAGATGGATAGGGAAGAAGTCCCTACCACTAAAAAAGAAACTCAATAGTATGACAAACACCAGGTTGGCGTTGGATCTAATCACTATTCTGGCTATTAGCTCAACTATAATAGTAGTCTTCATACTATGCTTGCCCATTATAACATATTATCAAATTGAACAGCGCACATACAAGAACCATGTGCAAGTTTAACAAAGAGAGTCAAAGTGAGCTATTCAGAACGAAGAATCATGCCCCAGATTTTATCAATTGGTACTCTTTCCAGAAGAGGAAGTCAGGTATCCAGCTCCCTAAAGTTTTAACGAGAGTTGAATATGGCTATTATTGTGTCATTAACCTTTTGGCACTCTGGGGTACAAAAAGGGGTATTCTTACCAGTAAAGGGGTGTAAGGGGGATGCAAGCTCAGAGATGGGTGGTAAAAACTTCTTCAAAAAGGTGACAGGCCCCATAAGGCTGAGTAGCTGCTTTTGGGTTACAGGGGTAGTACAAGAGCGGATAGCATTTAACTTTAAAGGGGCAATAGCGTGACCATGCTTTAAAACTAGATTGCACATATATGTACCTTTTCCTTTTAAAATTCACATTTGGAGGGCTTTGCCACCAATCTCACCTTATGTAGGGCTGCCACCACGGCCACTAAGTCCTTACCATGCTTTTCAGCGTTAAGAGAGTGAATAAAAATATCATCCACATATGCTATTGCGCAGGAGAATATGAGATCTCCTAAAGCATTGTCAATGCGGCGTTGAATTACTGCTTGCGCATTTTTTAGGCCAAAAGGCATTACTTTGAATTGATAAATTCCATACCGTGTCTGAATAGCAGTCAGTAATTCTTGGTCAACTTTAATTGCACTTGATGAATGCGTCATCTGTAACTGTAATGGTATTCAAGTAGCCATAACCCACAAAGGATCTTAGAGTGCCATCAAGTTTTTGTGCAAAAACTACTTGGGAGGGCATGGGGGAGGTTTTCTTAAACAACCCTTTATCTATCATGTCATTAGTCCAAACTTCTATAGTTTGATCCTCTTGTTCCATGTATGGGTACAACTGGCAGTTGATTTTAATGAGATCAATGATCAACTGGAAGGTTAGATCAAACTCTGAATGCTTAGGAAGGCGGTTGGCATCAGCAATGTTAAACAATGACTTTATAAGGTTTTAGGATTTGAGCATATTGGGAAGTTCAGGTGCTTCATCTGAGGCGGAGTACTCTACTGCTACCACCGCATTACCTGTGACCAAAGTAGGTAGCAAAGGTATCTATCTGATTAGGTATGTGTGGTGAACTTCAGAATGTTCCATTTTTAGATCACTACTCACAGATAGGTGGCGCCACCAACCAATCCCTAGGATCACTAGACACAGAAAATTTGAAATAGCTGAGAAGTGAGTCACAAACTTGTGTTCATGTTCTCTGGACTTAAGAGGCTTGTATAGCGGCAGTGGGACCATAGGGATACGAGAAATACCCAGGACAGAGGCTCCAGAGTAACTGGCATATCCAAAGCCTGCACTATCTTCAGGTCAATGAAGTTTCCAGTTGCACCGGTGTCCACCAAGGCATTTAGTGTTACTTTACGCTGCCCCACAGCGATCTGAATAAGGAACATGAAGTAAGCACAATCAAACCAATTCATGTACTGAGGGAGCACAAATGAGTATCTGGTTGTTCAACCACAGGGGGTAGTTGGCTTTGCTCAGATTGAGGCCAAAACTGAGTGGGCATAGCTGATGCCAGCGTATATGATTGAGAATACTCCCCAGGGTTTGAGGGATCAGCCAAGGGCTGCAACTCTGACAGATCCTCATAAACTGGATTCTTCTGGCGCGCCGCTTCAATCTGGTCAACCAGGAAGTTGTGATCTGGAAATTTAGTTGGTGTGTCAGGATCTATTTTGATCATTGCCTCGCCCATTGGTATTTTGATGATAATTTTTTCTCACATGGCTCATCTTAATATTCATCTTGCCCCTCTCCTGACTCATGTACTCTCGTTTCTGCCCCCTCCCTCTCCTTTAACTGTTGGTATATATGTCGTACAAATTTAGTATTGGAGGAAGGAAATTCAATAGGATTACACTTAGGAGATCAACTGGTTTAGGGCCTCAAAGTAAGAGAAAAGTGAAAGGAGTCCCTGTGAGTGGTGCACCTTGGTGTTCTATGTTCAATGAGCATTAAAATTAGTGAAACATAAAGAGAAGTTGATATGCAGCCATTATAATGGTTTCCAATGTCTCACGTGACATGAAAGTTTGAATTGAGATAACCAACTTTGAATGGTCAAACGTCTGTCCCCAAACCCTCAAGGCTTTGAAAACCAACGTAACCAGGGATTTGCTTAGTTGGAATAATTTTCTTAGGATAAGTACATTCCAAGAGAATACTGGACTGTAGTTGTGAGTTCTTTAGCAGCCATAACAATAGGCACAAACTCTTGAGCTGCGCCTTACCAGAGTGGGAGAGTTTTAAATAGAGTGTCTATAACTCTCTCATTCCCAGAGAGGTGGTGTGGGATGCAAAACCACACCGCCAGGGAATTAGCCATTAATAAAATGGGGAACAAGGCACCTCAAATGGTGCCAGAACAGAAGGGACCCAAGGCAAGGGTGTACAGTGCGGTATACAATAACAGGTAAGCAAGAGATAACAAAACTTGGGTGGACCCCAAAGGGGAGTCCATCACCAAATGCAAATTGGTGCTAGGAGGCTTAGGTGCCTCGATCTGGAGGGACCAGAGAATCCCAAAGGTGCACCTGAAACTTTTGTTATTTTTGATAGTATGTAGTGGCCAACATAGATGGAGACCTCCTTGAAGAGGTCCACACCCAGGTTCGCCCCAAGGAACCATAGATAAAACGTAAAAAATGAGAAAGTTTATTGTGAAAGTTGCCCAACAAGGTATGTTGGTCACAAAAACCATATTTAAACACTGTCAGGTAATTCTGGGTCTGGAAAAGCAGTCCCAAGCACTGATTCACCAATTAGCAAATGCTTCCATCTGAATTTGTAGAATACACTGAAACTGTCTTCACTCAAGTAATCGATTGAAGTTGTACCCTACCTGACCATGTAATTTTATAAATGGAATGGGTTTTAACCCCGTTCCCCAATCAACCGAATTGAACCATCTTTGTTAATTTTATAGATCGTCCATTTTAACACCTGGGCTGATACAAGGGGTTGGGCGTTATGCACCTCACTAGTACCAACATGGGCATATTTGACTTGTACCCAGCGTTGGTCTAAGGTGTGCTTGAGGTCAGTGAGGGACTTAAGCTTCACCTTCTGGGCCTCCTGCCACCCAGCCTTATCCTTGGGTTGGTGTCTACTATCATGACATTTAACCATGACATTACCCTCTCCTCTTTCTTGGGCTCCACCCCCCTCCAGGGGTATTCGCCAAAGAAATGTTTTTCTGGGCAGGGGCCAAATTTATTGCAGCGACGGTTGGCTTGGACTTTGATTCTGCAGCCATAGGAAAACAATTATGGAAAGCTTTGATAAGGTCTTGGACATGCACACAGTCACATGCTGGTTATCAACTGTTCTCTGCAGCGTCAAACCCTTCCAGGATAACAGGTACTCAAGCCTTCTTTTAACACAGCGAGAGGCTACTATTTCCTCCACTTCCCACTCTGGCGCCCCATCCATGAGATAAGCCTCAGGAGACTCAGGTGGGGGGCCCTCAAACAATGTCAATTTTTTTTTCATGAAAGACAGAGAAGATCTGAAACGAAGAGGGAAGATCCAACTGTTATGAGGCATGGCCCACTTTTTTAAAGACGCGGTAAGGATAAATCCACCTTGGTCCCAGCTTTTTGCATGGCTGCTTAATAGGGATGTTACGAGCATCAAGCATCACAAGATCCCCTTCCTTGTACGCTGAACCCAATCATCGCTTACCATCGGCGTTCTCCTTATATACTTGCATTGCCACCTCCAAACTCGTTGAAACCCCCTGGTGGACCTTCTTGATAGTCTTGGCAAAGTCCATCACCGCTTCAACTTTGGATCCACAGCTGGGCTCCATGTTAAAGGCTGGGTTAAAACCATGGTTGGCGAAAAAGGGGGAACAACCGATTGAAGAATGCAAAGTGTTGTTGTAGCTAAATTGGGCCATGGGAAGGTGAGAAACCCAAACTAAATAATCCGCAGCGGTGTAACACCGCAGAAACTGTTCCAAGCACTGGTTCATTCGTTCAGTCTGCCCAACTGATTGGGGGTGATAGTCAGTTGAATGGCAGGGGAAAATCCTAAAAGCCTTACACAACTCTTCCCAAAAGATGGAGGTAAATTGGGGTCCCCAGTCACTAATGATTTCTTAGGGAACCCCATGAAGCGAAAACACATGTGTGACAAAGATCCTTGCCATCTCAGCAGCGGATATTGTCATTCTGCAAGGAATAAAGTGGGCGAACTTTGTAAAACGGTCCTGCACCACCATGATGGCATCATAATCTTCAGAAATGGGTAATTCCACAATGAAATCTACCGATAGAAAGGTCCAGGGCCCTTCCGCCTTTTGTACTGGTACCAACAAACACACTAAAGGTTGATGATTGGGTTTCATTTTATTGCAGATCAGGCACTCTTTACAATACCGTCCCACCTGAGCAGCAATCCCTTTCTATTGTAGGTGCGTCATATTAGCTCCAAGGTCTTTGCTTTCCCAAGATGACCAACAGTGATTCCGTCATGATGGTCCCGGATGATTTCCAGGCGCAGTGGTCCAGCAGGAACCCATAGGCGCCCCTGAAACCACACCATCTCACCCTTTACATGATAACCCCTGGATATATCCTCCTGATTCAGAGCGCTCTTAGTGAGAACCATAGTATATTTGGCTGATAACAGCTGAGAAAGAACTACCTTTATGAACATACTGTATTCCTCTGCATTAACCAGAGGTTCATGCGCTGGCGTGTTGGCCATGGAATCAGGAAGTTGAGATATAATCTTACCTGGCATAATCATCAACTGGGTGTTATGAACTTCTACCTCCTTCAGATCTGGAGCCAAAGCAGGGTTGCAGCTCAAAGCATCCGCCAAACCATTCTCCTCGCCCTTGGTGAACTCATAAGAAAATGAAAATTGGGCAAGGGTCTCATGCCAATGGGTCTGTCGTGGGTTTAGGACATGAGGATCGCGGTAGTACAGCAAGGCACGGTGATCTGTATGTACACAGAAAGGTTGGGAGAACCATGAAAGTGATGACACCAATAAGTCAGCGCCTCCACCACTGCTAGTAACTCCTTGTTGTAAATGGCGTAATTCAACTCAGGCAGAGACATTTTCAAGAAAAATATTACACTGAATGCTCTGTCCCACCTTCTCCTACTTGCAACAAGGCAGCCGCTATGGCAAAGTTGGAAGCATCAGTAGACACAATGAAATCTTTTGCTGGGTCAACATGGTGAAGAATGGATGTGGACAACAGGGTGCGCTTCACTGCTTAAAAAGCATCCTCCAAAATGGGGGACCACTGAAACATCTTTGCACCACTAGCCCTATATAAGGGCGCTGTCAACTTGGAAAGATTGGGCATGAACTTCTTGAGTAATGTACATTTCCCCCAAAAAAATTTCAATTCCTTTACCGATGTGGGGGTGGGCCACTCAAAAATCGTTCTCTCCTTGTCTGGAGTTATCATATGTCCTTGGTTAAACACGACGTTACCCAGAAATGTGACCTGGGACTTGAAGAATTCACATTTGCTGATATTTAGCGTAAGGCGGGCTGCCCTTAACCTCTCCACCACTTGCTGAAAGTGTACTGCATGTGACTCATGATCAGGGGAAAACACCAGGATTTCGTCTATGTAGGCAACCGAGCATACCCCAACAAGTCCCCCAACGCAACATCAATGCGGCATTGAAAGATGACAGGGGCATTCTTAAGCCCAAAGGGCATGGCCTGAAACTAGAAAATTCCTTTTCTGGTACGGAATGCAGTTAATCACTCATATTCCTTCTTTATTCAGATCTGATTGAACTCATTGAGGCAATCCAGTTTGGAAAAGACTTTAGCCTTCTTTATGTAACGCGCAATCTGTGAATCTAAAAAGATGGGATGGAGATCTAATACAATAACATTGTTTAAATTCCCATAATCTACACAATGGAGTAAAGTTCCACCAGCCTTCTCCACAAAGAGAAGTTGGGAGCAAACAGGGGAGGTATGCTGAAAAATATCTCCTTTGGCTGACTGCTCCTTCACCCACACATCTAAAGCCTCTTCTTCTGGACAGTTAATGGGTAAATGGGGGAGATATGCGCACCAGATCCACAGTGAACTTGAACTTACAATTGAACTTTGAATGATCAGGAAGTGCATTAGCTGATGCTGCATCAAAGGAAGATTCCAAACCCTCCAAACAGGAAGGTAGGGGAACCTCCACAGAGGGCTTCAGCAAATGGCAAGACGGAGTGTGTGAATATTGGGCCAGTGGGGCAATTTACCCTGAAAGTTGGCTTCAGCCTAAGGATCAATCAACTTGTGGCCATTTATCAAGGACAAGGATAGGGTGTTTTTTTTTTCAAATTAGTCCTGACGTCAAACATTCTCCACCACTCTAAACCCAAAATAATGAGGTACAATAGGTTTTTGATAGCTTGAAGGTGGTCGGACAGGAGATAGAAGCCCACCTGATAGTCTACTGACCCCATGAATTTCATTGTGAGGATACCTTGAGAGGCCCCGCATCTAAACATACCACCTGGCAAGTAACTAAACTCCAGGTAGTCGGCAAGTTCTCAGTCCATAAATCTTTTTAGAGGCACTGGTATCCACCAAAAATAGTTGTGCTGAATTTCCCCTAAGGGGATGTGAGGGTAGCGGTCAACAAAAAGTATCCAGAATGGGCTTGATTTAAAAGCAGAAAACGCCACCACCTCACCTGAAAATTCTTTCTCTGGCTTAAGCAAGCCTTCAGGGAATGTTTTGAGTCATAGAAGGGGGAGGGATAGTTGGCCACTCTTACTACTGAGGCCACATATCCCACCCCATCTTCTGCAGGTGCATATACTTTATCATATTTAAAACGAAGTTTCTTTTACACTTCCTGAGTGACACGGAACATGGTAGGGGTCAAACGAGGGTTCTCAGGGGTAATCTGATATACAGGAATAGGGTCCTCATCCAATCCATAAGAGCTAATAAACAGCTCGTTTTGTGATATAATGTTCATGTTTTAAATTGCGTTTCAGGTTCCATTGACCCCATACCTGCTCTGAGGGTCCGGTGTGCATCGTTATCCAGGGCCATAGTCCCATGCCCATGATCAATGTTTTGGCTTGCACCGCGGAAATGCAGCGCAAAGAAAACCTAATATCCTTGTTCCGTTCTTTTAAGTTTGGGTCTAGACTCACCCAGACCCTCAATTTCCGCCAAAATGGAGAGTGACTCAGTGGGGAGCTCTTCACGATTCAAGGAAATATCACTAGTTGCAGACGCGGTATTTATAGGGGCGGCAGCAGGTGACATCATCTCAGTATTATTGTCTAAAACCTTTAATTTAGACTCAGGGCTAGACCCCTGTTCAGCTTCAAAATTCAGCGGAACTCAAAGGATTAGAAGGATAAAATTCCTTCAAATTGAGAGACATGCGTGACTTTTTGGCTTCCATATTTATAGGGTCTGATCCTGTGAAACCACGATGGTCAAATTACCTTGCCCCTTATGGGTTTGGGTGGGGAAACCACCCCAAAGGGCTTCAATGAGATGATTGAAGTAGGAAGGGGGCGACTGCCAAAATGGGGAGTTTTGCACAGATAGGTACAAGGTAGATTGGAGAAATGACGTTTTAACTACATTGGGCAATGGTAAAGCCTGGGCTTTTTCACAGAATTCATTTAAATATAATTTCACCAGCTGACCAGCTTGACACAACAAAACGAACTCATAGAAGGAATGGACGGATGCTCCATCAGGACAACATTGCTACAAGACATGCTCCAAGCCCTCCAATAATCGCCACAAGAGCGTATGCACATGGAAAACTGCAAAAACCCAGTTGGCCACATCTGGAGACAACTGATAAAACAAGTCCACTCCCTAAAAAGCGGATGTGAACCAGATAAATTGTTATTTTCTAAAGAAGCTTTCGTCTCAAGGGAAGCCAAGGCCTATTGAATTTCTGAGTAAATCTCGGGAGAAAGGTGGGGAATCATGACAACAGGATCACAAAAAGTCCAAGACCACCAGGTGCAAGCAGGAAGGGTGGGCACTTCCAAGTTGGTAGTTGCAAAAATAACGCCAAGATGCACCAAAACAAAACCAAATGAGAAAACTGTGGTGAGCACATTTGTGCAGTGACAAATGGCCAGTGCACCAGTTTATACATAAAGAAAGTCCCATACTAATAATTCTGATGCACATATAATAAAATGGTTGGCTGACCAATGTTAAGAAAGTGTCTGTAACTCTCTCATTCCCAGAGAGGTGGTGTGGAATGCAAAACCACACCGCCAGGGAACTAACCAACAATAAAATGGGGAACAAGGCACCTCAAATGATGCCAGAACAGAAGGGACCCAAGGCAAGGGTGTACAGTGCGGTATACAATAACAGGTAAACAAGAGACAACAAAACTTGGGTGGACCCCAAAAGGGAGTCCATCACCAAATGCAAATTGGTGCTAGGAGGCTTAGGTGCCTCGATCTGGAGGGACCAGAGAATCCCAAAGGTGCACCTGAAACTTTTGTTATTTTTGATAGTATGTAGTGGACAACATAGTTGGAGACCTCCTTGAAGAGGTCCACACCCAGGTTCTCCCCAAGGAACCATAGATAAAGCGTAAAAAATGGGAAAGTTTATTGTGAAAAGTTGCCCAACAAGGGATGTTGGTCACAAAAACCATATTTAAACATTGTCAGGTAATTCTGGGTCTGGAAAAGCAGTCCCAAGAACTGATTCACCAATTGGCAAATGCTTCCATCCAAATTTGTAGAATACACTGAAACTGTCTTCACTCAAGTAATCTATTGAATTTGTACTCTACCCAAACGCATAATTTCATAAATGGAATGGTTTTTGAACTCATGTTCCCCAATATACTGAATCAAACTGTCTTCATTAATTTTATAGCTCATCTGTTAACGCCTGGGCTGATACAAGGAGCTGGGCGTTATGCACCTCGCTAGTACCAACCTGGGCATATTTGACTTGTACCCAGCGTTGGTCTAAGGTGCGCTTGAGGTCAGGGAGGGACTGAAGTTTCACCTTCTGGGCCTCCTGCCACCCATCCTTATCCTTGGGGTTGGTGCCTACTATCAAGTCATTTAACCATGATAGGGAGAAAGATTGGGGGAGGGTACTTGTCATTGCAAAGCGAAGGTTTCAACGGTTGGGGTTAAGCTAGTACCTAAAGTTTCCATTATCATTGAGGCTATCTAACGTGACTTTTGGATGTTGTCAACTTTGGAAACACAGAACCCGCGGATTTTAATATAATTCATGATAAGATAATAAGGAAAACAGACCTTTTTAATATATTATTGAAAAAAGATAAAATAATAAAACAATCCTACCTAAGGTAGGGTGCTAAGTTTTAAACTAAACTGGGGGGATGGAGGCTGCTAAGATGAATTGCATTAGTTGGGACCAATTTTCAGTTTTGAGCTTTTTAGTTAATAGTTTTGAGCCCCGATTCACCTCAATAGTATCAGCCAATGCTTTCAAGCTATTTTCATGATGTTTTTGAAAATTTCAGATGTCTGAAGTTTCAATCCTTTAAGTTCAGAATGAAGTTTGGGTTTTAATCAAATTTTCAGCCTTTGTGTTTTGACTTTTTGCTTGATTTTGTCTTGGTAGGTAAGTTGCTCCCCTCAGTTTGGCTTCTGGTTGAGTCCCTTGTTGTGGACAGGAGCTAAAATCATGGTGAAGAACTGTTGCAAGAAATAATATCCACATAAAGCTGCTTATTTTTCTAATAAAAATATGCAGATTTTGCCACCTGAATGAGTTTGGGATGAGGGGGACTGGTAAAGGTATTGGGCAAACAGAGAGGGTGGCACCCACACTTCTCTCATCCAGGGTGTGACCTAGGTCAGAGATCTGGGTGAGTGGCTGAGATTGGGGTTTAACCCCCTTTTTGATCTAAAGGGGTGCATACCCCTATCTGTCTTGATAGCTGGATCCAAGGGCCTTACAATTGCTTTTCATACTTAGGTGAAACTAAGATTTATATTATCTAGTAGAGCATTTTAAAAGATTTTTCTTGCTCTTGTACATGGTAGATTTCCATGAGTTCCAGATTTTGTTTAGCAAGAATTATCTGAGCATGCTTGATTGAGGGTTAGACAAAGTTAACCAGAAAATCATTAGTTGATTGACTATCTGTGAGGCATATGACTGGAGCTTCCATGGTTGCATCATGATACTTCTTGTATAGCTCCATATTGAGTGCCTGTCAGGGCAAATCCTGACATTAGTGGAATTCCTGAGATTACCGATATCGTCAGTCAGATCAATATGAAATGTGATTAAGTTAGATTGAATAATTGCATATCAAATGAATGATTGCAGTGAAAATGTCCGATTAATCGTTTAAATTACTTCATTTGCAATAGCATTGAATCAATTAATCGCACCAAAACGAATTTATGATGAGACTGAGACGATTCCAACTGCCTTTCAAACCACATGCAATTTACAATCCCATAAGCTCCAGAGAAGAATAGTGCACTGTTTAAAATCAATTAAGCTTAGGTAAGTCCAGGAATTTGGATGGTATATAAAACCAAGGCTTCATTTGGTTAGTCTTTGCGGTCAATAAAAATATTCTTATAATGAAAACACTATTAAGTTTATCTACTAAAGTGTTTTCAATAACGATCTACCACCCCAGCCTACAAGAAACTCCCTTCCAACTTTTCCTTTTAAAAGCCATGTCTTTAAGAAACTCCCATACCATCTTACCCACCATTTCTTATACATGGACACCTCAAGTGACCTTGTCATACTGGGCTAAACCCCTTGGTTATGCTAACTCATGGTTAGCTACCCCAACCAGGTTAGTAGTACACCAGTCCCTGACAATTTGACCGCCATTATTTACAATAAATATCTTACCGCATTTTTATTATTGAGGGCTTTGATTTCTGCCTTGTCGATGGGAAGTTACCAATTTCTGGCGTGGATGTTTTCCCCAGTAAAGAAAGATAAAACAACTTATAAAGGAGAAGTAGGACCCAGTCAAGTGCAGACAGTTAGTGTGGCCAACCATACACTTATAATTTATTCTACAGTTTCCTTGCAAAAAAATTATCTTTAGCTGAAGTGAAAGAAGATCTTACATTGTTGGGGGGATATTTTAAAGCTTATCCTGAGACC